>CM033408.1:24591116-24846034 GCA_019426215.1 Buddleja alternifolia | reverse complement strand
AGATATTACAAGCTGGCAACAAAGGGAGAAAAGAACAACTAGAACACGAGTCATTTTTTGGCTAATGACATTTTCCCTTTATCTGCATAGATGTACGTAGAATTTTAAAACGAAGAAGCTGCTTCTATACTAGATCCTATATTAATTATTAAAAAACTAGTTGGAGTTTTAGTTAAAACCTAACAAATCAAACTGAACTGTTGGTTTTTTTTTTAAAATAGAGTTTGTCAAGCTCATTTCGAATTCGATTAGAAGTAGTAGTACTGCATAAATGATTAAAACTATATAAATAAAATATCAATTATTCAGATTCGACTCGTTATGAACTTGATTAGAGCTAGCTCCACTACAAGAAAATTGAAGTATTAACAATAAAAATATATATATGGCTTAAGATTGTGGTATATACGGTCTAAGCTCATGGCTACTTGTCGTGATAGATGTTTCATATAGCCACACTAAAGTTACCGTGGTGAAAAAAATGCTAGCAATTTTAAGCTCTAACTAGCCGTGGTGGAAGAAATGTTAACCTAATATTTTTCTTACAATGGTTAAAAAGTTATGGTGTTTACAATGAACAAAATATTGACCATAACTAAAATCATGAAAAGCCATGGTAATATTTGGCCATACTTGCAAATACCACCGCCAAAACTGTAGCAAAGCCGTGGTCAATTGGTTTTAACCATGGTAAGAGACTTTTCACCATAATATATTGACATGGGCATATCATTTTTTTTTTTGTAGTGCTCGTTCAAGTTTAAAGAATCACCTTTTATCTATGTCTCATCCCCGTACAAGCTAATTGGTTCTTGCGCTCAACAGGGATCGTGCTTAGGGGAGTTGGGGGTGGGGAAGCCTCGGCCCCCTCTAGAATTTACATTTTTATTACAATATATGTTTTCGTTGGTATAGTCCTTCTCAAAAATATAATTTGGGGGGTGTTAGATTTAAGTAAATAACACTCTAGCCTAGTTGGTGAGCTCTGAATTCTTTGTTGCCTTAGGTCATTGGTTCGATACTATTGGGCCTCAACGGCCCTGCTTTATATTATTTTTTAGACTACAATTGCTCTTACCAATGTAATTATGACCAAAAAAAAAGAAAAAGCAATTACCAAAATAAAATAAAGCTAAATTGTGACATTTCCAACTTTTTTATTAAAATTAATAAGAACTTATCTTAAAATTTATAAAAAAAAATGTTTAAAAGGAATAATTATATAAAGTTATAATACCCTTTTCAGAAAAACTAAAGAAAACATTGTTGATAAGTTAACAATACAAGCACTCAACTCGTATAAAGACAAGAAAAAGTTTATCACCATAAATTATTTAGAGTTTATCACAAATAATATGCATAAAATGATGATAGTAGTGTTAATAGGTGTTACTTTATATTTTTTCAAGAAAGTGTCATATTATAATATAGTTGATATTTGTTGTTGGTTTATCTTTTATTTTTTTTTAATGTTATTTTCTTGAGTCTACTTAATTGTACATTGACTATGATGAATAAAATATTTCTTTTAATCAATTACTTGCATCTAATAATGAATAGACAAAATCATTAACTCCAAATAAATTGAGACGGATATGAAGGAGAATGAAAAATATTGGAAATTAAAAAAGTTTCAATACTACTGATTAAATATTATTCAATCACCGAAAGCTCTTGATAATACAATAAGTACAGTGAGTCTTCATATGAGCAATTAGGTTCAAATTAGAGTTTAATATGTATTTATGCCTATTTACTTATTCAATCCTACGAACACTTCTAGTACCAATTCGATATTGTTTTTAAAGTTTCTATATTTTAAGAACTACTATAAATTTTAGTGAAAGTCAATATTCTTTACATATCATAACTTCTTTTTTTTTTTTTATCTTTTAAAATTAAGATAAAATTTTATGTACTAATTTGTCAAAAAATTTACTTAACGGCAACTCACCCCCCCCCCCCCCCCAAAAAAAAACAAGTAATTCCTGGATTCGTCCTAGTCGTGCTTAGAAGTTTTGCTTAATTCAGTGTATTTTTTTAGTGAGATATCACAATTTTGGTTAACTCTTTTAAGAATGAATATGTCAATCGGGGGCTATCTCATTGAGGTTGATCAGATATAAGTGTCTGTTCATAATGAACAAATTAAATTATGCAAAGAAAAACTCAAAGAATTCGTTGATAAATTTGAAATTCATGTGTTTCAAATACTTCTATTAAAGACACTTGGGACAAATTTTGCTTGCTAAGGTGAGATTCTTTTTGAACAACATAAATCTTTAAGAAGAAAGAAAGAAAAAATGAATCTACATCCATAATAAGAGTTAAAAGTCTACACAAAAAGTCAAAAATTAAAAGTCTACCATGTATTTTATATGCTATAATCGGGCGTGGCGAGGTTGGTGGGGAGTGGGGGCTGATGGGTTTCCGTTTCTCTTATATTTTTTTTCCTAAATTTTAATTTTAGATTAAAATACTTTTAAGATTTATAAAATATTTGAAGTAACTTATTGTACAAATCTTTTAAATTTAAAATAATTTAAAATATATTCAAGTTTTTGGACATTTTTTAGTATTTTTTTATATTTTTAGAGAACTTTTAATGTGTATAATGAAATCAACATATACTTAAATTAGAATGTGTAACAATTTCAACATTTGTTTAATTTATTTGTCACATTTATTATTTGTATTTAATATTTTTTTAATACTTTTTTAGCAATTCTATCATTTATTCGATGTTTTCTTTTAATTTTTAGACATGATTTTAATATTCTTATAACATTTTTAATAATTGTTTATATTTTATTTTTTACATTTTAAATATTTTTTATGATTTTATAACAATTTTATTTATTTAATATTTTTATATTTTTTAGGTATTTTCTAGTATTCTTACAATTAATTTAAAATTTTGATTATTATTTTTTATATTTGTTACGATATTTTAAATATTTTTATAATATTTATCCTTATTGTTTTACACTATTTAGATTTTTTCTTTAACAATTTAATAATTATTCAATATTTTTTATATCATTTTAGATATTTTTTAAGTTTTTACAACAATTCATTTATTTAATTTTTTCATTTTTTAGAAACTTCTTTATATTTTGTAAATCTTCTAATGAATTTTTTTCATATATTTTCTTAGATAATTTTGGACGAAGGTAAAATTCAGGAGATATAGGTAATTTTCAAAAACATGAGGGTGAAACGTAATTACGACAATCGTGAAGGTGCAGATGTAACTAATCTTAAAAAAGGTCCTATCTTCTTCAAATCACCGCAATCTTAACCCACCTACCCAACTATTGTTGGGGCTGCACCTTACTAAACCAATATCCACCTACACCCTTCTTTTCTCCAAGTCACTGGTCTTCCCACCCTCAATTGCCTCTAGAGCTACGCGATCACCTACCCCTACAAAATTGATAAGTGTTTTATATGCCTAGGAATCTTGTCTAATTCTAATGTTTTTATTCAATATTTGTCGATAATCACTCGTCCAAAGTGTTGATTTTATCTTGTAGGATATTTGGAGCATTTGTCTAGAAAATATACGAAGATTGGATGAGATTGAGAGCTCCAACTGAAGTCGAGAAGTTTGAGAGCATTCAACAAAGCGTTGCAAATCAAACGGACGAGCAACGTAGCAAGTGCAGCAAGCAAAAGGCTCGTTGCAACATGAGTGAGACATAATCTGATTTTCTATCGTCACAACGAGCTAAAATGCTTGCCTCGGCTCAAACTTTTGCAATTTGGGCTCATGATTAGCACTATAAATAGGTTTTTAACCTATTTAGGTTTTCTTTTCATCAAGTCTTCTACTCCTTTTGTATTTTACACCTTTTTGGATGATCTTAGCTTTGAAGATATCAATTAGAGGCTAAAAACCTCAACTAGACAATTGTAATTCGAATTAAGTATCTTGATTTGTGAGATTGTTGTTCTTAACCAATTTTTTAATGAGTATTTGACTTTCTTGATTACATGCTTAGTGTTTGATGAAATGTTTAACTTAGATGTACATTTAGCTCTTGTGTTTCATTGATCCATTGCTAGTTAAGGTTAAATTACTATGAATTAGGGTTTTACTTAGTAACAAACAGGGATTAATATTGATGATTGTTTGATATTAGGTCCTTGGGAAAAAATTTAATTAATGCTAGGTGGATTAACTCTTGATGTCAACTCTCTTTTAGCGATTAATGAATCTCTTTAAATTAATCGAAAATCTGATCTCTAGATGAGTAGTAGGGCTGTTCAAAAAAACCGAAAATTCTGTTAACCGCTCGAACCGGACCGAAAACCGAAAGTTCGGTTCGAACCGAAACCTAACTGAAAATTTCGGTTGGGTTTTCGGTTTTTTTTTTTTTACAGAAATTCAGTTTTCGGTTCGGTTTTAGGGTTCGGTTAACCGAACCGAACCGAATTGTTTTTTATAATATATTTTATTACATATTATATATGTTATATAATTTATTATTCAATAATTACCAATTGCAAACACGCTTGAGGAGAAAAAATCCCTCTTGAAGTCTTCCACAGAGGACCGAGGACATAACGCTGCTCAAATCCTTCGTCCCCAATTCCACCACCGCCGCCTAACTTCCTGCTGCTCGCCGCTGTTCAACACTTTCACTTCTTAGTCGGCTTTCTCTTCTCGGTTTAATTTCTCGCTTTTCAGTCGGCTTTCGCCGCCGCCCAACTCTTTCCTCGCCTATTTTACTTTTGGTGATTTGGTTTGAATATAATAGTTTGGTTTATTTGGAATCTAATAGTCTTGTTTGTTTAGAAATTGTTTTGCTTGTTTGGAT
The DNA here is from genome assembly GCA_019426215.1 of Buddleja alternifolia. NCBI lineage: Eukaryota > Viridiplantae > Streptophyta > Magnoliopsida > Lamiales > Scrophulariaceae > Buddleja > Buddleja alternifolia. The sequence continues at coordinate 24,841,211 of CM033408.1, read as the reverse complement.
TTCCTTGCCTATTTCATCACTGCTCGTGCTGTTTTGTTTGGTTTAATTTTTTTTTTTTAAATAAATTCGGTTTTGCCCAAACCGAACCGATTTTTTTGGGTTCGGTTTTGGCCCGAACCAAACCGATGAACAACCCTAATGAGTAGAGTTAGGATTTATTGATTGGCTATCTGTTAATAAATTACACTTAAGAATACAACAAGAGGTTCAAATGTTACTATTGTTTCTCTTAGTTGGCTACTTGATTAGAATTAATATTGTGTACAACAAAAATAACCCCCCCCCCCCCCCCCCCCAAAAAAAAAAAAAAACACTCCCCCTTTTAATATCACTTTCTCAAGTTTCTAGCAATTATTATTTGAAAAACGCTTTATTGGGTTCGACTCTTACTTACACTTATACAATTAGGTACTAAGGTAAATTAAATAGTATTTTTGGTGGACTATGAGATGCATCAAAAGCCTCAGTCTGCCTAACTATACCTCCACCACCAACTGCCTACCCTGCTCGCATGACAACATAGTATAGTCACCATTCCTCCACCTCCAACCCATCCGCCTCCCTTGGTACAGTCTGTGTTTGCCTCCACCAAAACCTACTATTTCCCACAACACAATCCTACTCCTCTTTTCCCCTCATTTATTTCTTTTATTTTTAAAAATGCAGGAAAATATGAATTACCATTGATTTAAAAAAAAATCTATTGAATGATCTCTAAAATAATTGGATTAAAATTGTACTCAAATGAGATCAACGGCTAACAGAGATTTTTTAAAGATCTAATGACTCACATTTTAAGTTTAAAATAAATAAAAACGTAGAACAAACATTTCACAAAAAAATTAACATTATCATGATTTTTTTTAACAGCTCTGGAGCGAAACCGAGTTACAATAATAGGGAGAAATTTTTGATTATATATTTAACCACACAAAATCTTCTTTTGTAATTAAAATGATGTTGTATATATCTTCTATATAACATTTGCTTTTATACATGACAAAAGTATAAATCTTTTCCTCAATTATATAAGTAATTTAAATTTTATACACTTGTCATGTATAAAAATCAATACATTAGGAGATGTAACACTATTTACGATAAAGGATCCGGATTGTTATTTAACACATGGAAGTGCATTGAAACCAAGCACATGGGTGGCAAAAAATATTCACCCTTCCTCATGTGTGGGGTTGAGATTTCAAACCAATCCTATTGGGTCCACATTGGCAAAAGCAAGCACATGCAACGTGGCCCTATTAAATGAAGGCTGATCTGTACACGATAATTGGTATCTAATTCGAATCCCTTAATAAAGCAAAATAAAATTATTAATAACTAATTAATTAATTAAATCGACAAAAAAGGAATACTCCACACGGCTAAGCAAGCATTATAATCCCTTTACAACGTACAAAAACCAACCCAATCAGCGTGGGCCACGTATCCAACCCCCCCCCCCCCCCCCCACCCAATTACGCCTTCATATCTCCTATAAATATGTAAACCCTTCTTGACCTAACCATACTCTTTAAACTTCAATTTTTCTGTTGATATTTTCTTAATTTATCAAAATAAATTATTTTTGTTCTATTTTTGAAAATTAAATAGAAGGAACAATGGCAGATGGGGCAGCAAATTGCGTTGATATTCTTGTGGCTATTCTTCTGCCTCCCCTTGGTGTTTTCCTCAAGTTTGGATGCGGGGTATTTTTATTTTTTTAACTCTTTATTTACATGTTTTTAATTAGAAAAAGGGTTTTAATTTTGTGTGCATGAATAAATCTATTTATTTTTTATTTGAATTAAAATAACTATCTTTTTTCGTGATTTATCGATTACTTAGGTATTATGGAAAAAAGGGTTTTTAAACTTTTTACGCATGCATAAATCTATTTTTATTGTTTTGGGGGCATTAAAATTATTGTTTTTTCAATGATAATTAATTAATTAAGTGTTAAATTTTCTGGTACAGGTTGAATTCTGGATTTGCTTGTTACTGACACTCTTTGGTTATCTCCCTGGAATTATCTACGCTGTTTATGCTATCACCAAGTAGAGAGATTCTTTTCGATGGTAATTATTTAAAACCCTCCTCATTATTTGGTTATTAATTATTATTATCCTTTTATATTGTTCAGAGTTATTGTATAAACTAATAAGGTTTGTAAAAAATTGAAATTGTGACAGTGATATTTAATGAATTATTGATGTGTTCATTTAAAGGTTGGGCACTAATTTATGGTCCGTGCATTTTAATTCGTTGCATGTACCACTCTTAAATTTATTTACATCCTCGCAAAAAAAAAGAAAATTCCAAATGCAAATTAAAATAGAAAATCCCAATCTTCCAAATGCAAATTAAAAGTGAATATCCCAATGCAGATTGTTTTGCAAATAAACTAAATGTACACTCGATATGTAATTTTTAACTCGCAATAAAATGTGTATTAGAGTTTGTATAAGGATAGTGATGCCACTTACTTTATGATTAATTTCTTTATGATCGGACGGTTATACAAAAAGAATTTCCCTTCTAAGATTTGCTTATTGATTATTATTCGAAAATTGTATCTAGTTAATTGAGTTTCTTTAAGAATATTGAAAGGTTATTTTCCTAAGATTTGATAAACAAGGTATAATGTTTTTTTTTTTATTATTTTGCAGGTGCAGGTGGTAAAGTCTTTTCCTATTTTGCTGTTTAGTCTTTGATTAAATTGGTGGTGTGTTAGAGATGTAGCCCTTTTCTTTTTTCATCATTTATTTATTTGTCTCCTTTATTGTATTCTACATTGATGTGAATTTATTTTATCATGATGTAATGCTTCAGCAAGGTTTATCTTAGTCTCTTGGTTTGGCTCATTGTTTAATACATTTTCAGTATTATCATATTGTTATGGCCTTTATTTGATGATCATATTTATAGTTTCTCAAAAATAGAACTGAATAGAACATTTAATTTCCTCCTAAATTAAAAAGCCATTGTTATGAATTGGGATCTTTTGCTGTTTGCTTGATTATCTGGGAATGGATCTGATACAACAATTTCAATCAAATCATTGATTTATGCGGTTGGCGTGCTGAAAATCGCTCCATTATGTTGATTTTAATTATATGAAAAGTGGATCGATTATGTTGTAATTCAATATAAGATTATCCCTGTACACTTGGTTATTAGCAAATTATAAATTATGAATGGATCAAACCTAACAATTAATGTTTAAATTATGATAACATGGGGAGTGTGACCATATCACGTTTGATAAATGATTTGATGAATATTTTAAGTGGACAAATAAAAGAGTAGACCCCATATTAAAATCTAATCAAAATTGGGTTTCAATTAAAAATCGTATCCTCAAAGTGTGGCATTAGTTTATTAATTTGAAAATGGATTTGTGTCTTGATTATGTACTAATAAAAGAACAAAGACAAATTAAAAACTCATGTGATGATGTATCATTTGGGAAGTAGTGTTGAGTGATCACTAATCAAGTTTGGCATTGTAGTGAGCATACTCTTTACCAACATTCTGTCGGCAATTCATCTGTCTTGGTAAAACTCTTATTTAACTGATTTAAAAATTGCACCAAATTCAAACTTGGGAGTCTTTCATGAGTTGGGGATGTCCTTGTATTCTTAATTAATTCTGTCAATGAGTGGGTAATACCCAAACCCAAAAGTTTGGGTCCAAGTTTAAACCCTAATTCAGAAATTTGGGTCCAGACTTAGACCCAGAGTTGGGGTGTATTTTGCAATATTGCATTAGGTTTTGATTTGGGTTTGCTCTTAAATTTTATTTGGATCTGAGTTTGGGTCTAGCATAATGTTTGGGTCTTGATTTTGATCCAAGCCCAAACAAAAATGTTTGCATCTGGGCATGAGTCTAGGTTTTATCTAGTCATTGACAGACCTATTTACCGTGCTTGCAACCACAAATATATACGATAATCCTAGTGAAAAGGAGATCGTTTGGTTATACTTAAGGAGCAAACAATCAAACAAGTTTGTGATAGTGTCTAATTTGTGCTCTTTTGATTCTACGGCTTATCATTAAAGAGAACAATTGAAAAGAAAAAACAAAAGGAAAGAGGATATCGAGGGGCAAATTGCATTTTTCGGCCCAGAAATGTATTTCAAAACATTTTTGATCTCGTATTTGTGGTTTGTCTTACATTCTATTTCATAAGTCGTCAAAATTCTTACGTTTGGTGCCATTAACAACTTCCATAAAAAAACTAACTATTCCCACTAGTCAAGAAGGAAAAAATAAATATAGAAAATAAATGTGAATTTTTTTTGAAAAGTTTTCACAAAGTGTTTATCAATGTGAACATTTTCATATTAAAAAGTTCAATAAATGTGAATTTATTTTTTTGACCATCGTTGGTTTTTTTATAAAATTTTGGTCGTGAGACCAACCGTAAAATTTTTAATTAATTATGGGACTAAACGTGAGAGAATCCACAGGGGTGAAATCAATAATATACATAGGCGAAAAATGCACTTTACCCGGACATAGAGGGGGTCCTCGGCCTTAGGCTTGATTAGTCTTTGGTTGGCCTCTTCTTATTCTAGACTCATTGTACTAAGCCTAACTTATTCAACATAGAGTTAATTGTTGTCTATTAATAATTAATTTTATCAAGACTAATTGAAAGTTCATCCAATTAATTGGTCGACTCATTTACGAATTTGCTTTATTGGGCCTTTTTCTTAATTGATATATGTATAATGACAACTTATTAACAATAGAAATTGTCACAATGTCTTAGAGAGAATAGATAATATTGTCATTATACATGTATTACTAATTGTCAAGAGTAATAATTTGGATATAATTCTCGTCACTATTAAAATTGAGAAAATCGTTATTGTGACAAAACAAAAATTGTATTACCTAACATGTTATCACTGATATTATTGTTCCTTTGTTTCTTGTAGTGCGACCCAATCATTGAAAACCACGTGCTATCAATGAGGTCATTTGTAGAAACATTCACAATATTCCGAGTCTCATAACAATCACAATCAAACTAAAATCTCGAATTCCTTGAAATCACTCCGGTCAGCCCTTCATTAGGTCTCCCTCTCCTATTTATACGTAACCCCCTCTTCCAATTCTCTGCACTTCCATGATCTTCTACTTTTCTGTTCACATTTCATAATTTTTATTTAAGAAGTTAATCCTATTAATTTTTTTTCTTGATAATTAAAGAGAAGAAACAATGGGTGAAGGGACAGCAAATTGTGTAGACATCCTTCTAGCCATTATTCTACCTCCCCTTGGTGTTCTACTCAAGTTTGGCTGCGGGGTATTTAATTTTCATTTCTACCTATTAATCTTTTTTTATTGTTTAAAAAAAAAAAAGGTTGTGCAGCATTACTTTATTTTCTTTTGTGAGTAAAATAATTATTTTCTTATGACATTTTTTAATTTAAGTATTATGAAAATTGTGGTACAGGTTGAATTCTGGATTTGCTTGTTATTGACACTCTTTGGTTATCTACCTGGAATCGTCTACGCTGTTTATGCTATCACCAAGTAGAGATTTTTCTCAGTGGTAATTCTTTTTCAGACCCCTTCTCAATATTTGGTAATTTATTTATTTGCTATTGGAATATTATCATTGTATATATTAGTTATAAGGTTAATTAATACAACCTTCAAAAGTATAACAAAGAGAGTGATAGATATAGTGATAATCAATGACTTGTTAATGTACTGCATTTCAATTGACGCACGAAAGCCAGTAAGTAGTAATTGTGAATGAGCAAATACAGCATAGAAATTCACGGATAACTCAAAAAAAAAAAACTCGAAGTGTATATAAAGACAGTTTTATTAATGAAAAGCTATGAAGCACGGACACTCCAAAATTATCCACGGGTGGTGTCGGGCTCGTGTCGGACACGGCTAATTCGTGTTCATGATTAAAAAATAAAAATAAAAATTTGGACACCGTGTCCGACACACGACCAAGTGCTTATCCGACATGGTGAGGACACTGTTGGTAATTTTCCTAAGAAATTCAAAAGTGTGGTGTTCAGATTGTAAATAGGAAAAGTTCAAAAATCCTAATTCTAATTACCTTTCAGCAAACAAAACGCGCCTAATGTGATCCTATTTCAACTCTAAAGCGTCTTTCACTTTTCAAGTCCAAGCCCATCGTTGTTGCCGTCTTCTTCAACGGTGAGGAGGGCCATAGTCATCTTCTTCATTGTTGTTGTAGAAGGGCCCCCAACTCCAGCCCATCGTCACGAGCTTCATCTCAATTTCTTATCTTCTTTAGACTCCTACTTCACAAATTTAAAATCCTAAATTCCCAAATTGAAACCTACATTATTTCAAAATTACTATGCTAATTAAGGATTATCTTTGCCTAAACTGAACAATAATTTCTTGAGCATTTGATACTTTGATATCTAATAAAGAGATTGTTTTGTAATTTCTTTGTAATTTGTGGCTATTTATATTTTTGTTTTGCATTTGTTATTGACTTATTGAGTTTTTGTTGATAAGTAGTTGAATTTTTCAAACATATAGAGATTTACAAAGAAGCAAGGAAAATACAAATTTAATAATAAACAAGTAAACAACATTTTCATAGTTTTGTTTTTCTAACAAATTATATAGAAATTAAAATCAATATCTAATTTATGTATCATATATATTTGACAGACGTGTCAGAGCCGTGTCGTGTCCTAGATTTTGGAAAATGTAGTGTCCCGTGTCCGTGCATAATAGATGAAAAGATAACAACAACAATTAGGATTTGAGGGGAATTATATGACACAAATCCTAACCTAAGTCAATTTTATAATCCCCATCATAATTCAACTAGGACTCTAAAATAAATCTAAAAACGTATTGACTCAGAAAATTATAAAAAAAATGGCCCAATGTACTTCGACACACAAGCAAATATGTAGCAAATACTAGGTCGACAACAACAAAAAATACTGAAAAAAAAATAAAAACTTAGAAAAACATACGGATATGGGCCAAAACAATAGAATTTCGTGATGACCAGTGGTCCGATCAACAATGGAGGACGTGCTTAGATTCTCCTCAAAAAAGAAGAGCGCAAGGATAGGCAGGCCGTTCCATAATATCTCTCAAATAATAAGTTATGACCGTTTATAGTTTCACTATCAAACCATGTGACCGTTTACTTTTGTTTGTGACTTATACCCATCCAAACACTCTCAAAATGCATCTATTTTTTGTTATTATACATTGGTTGTTATTGTAACGGGACATGGATATGGAGTTGGAGTTGACAAAATAAATAGGTATCTTATTAATTCTCTCTTAATTTTTGCTTCTTTTTTGTTTTGCAGATAAAGATGCTAGAAGTCGAGAAGTCTTCTCTTTTCTGAATTGGTTTTCTTTTGTTTTCCTCCATTATTGCTTTCTTCAGTGTCTGAATTGATTTCATTGCTGACTCTCGGTTGTGCTTTGGCACATTGTCTTATACTTTTGTTGATGTAATTACTAATTAGCATATTTGCATTAATGTCTCTAAAGTTTTAGTTATGGACATTCATGTGTGAATTATGAATTATTAATTATCTACGAATTCAAACCGAATAACTAATTCTAGAATGTGGTGATCATATAACGTGTTTAAATGATTTGATCAGTTCTTAATAGATATAGACCAATGTGTCTCTTCTATTGGAAAACCTTATCTATCTTCAAAGTATAGTATTGATTTATCAAGTCCAAATGGAGTTGTATCATGATGGAGTACTCAAAAGAAGAGGAAGTTGTACTCGGTTAGATAACATAATCCAACACAAGCACTCCGAGCTCACTCTGACAAACTCAACGCAAAAGTAGTGATATGGGCGCTCTAACATTTATACTCATGCTTGATCGTAGTGGAGGACAATGGAGCCGACGGGCAAAGTTTGGAACACCTTTGGATTTCTTTGGTGGGAGAGGCCTACACTATGGAAAACGAAGGTGGAGTGATAGTGAGGGAGAAAGATACAAGTAAAAGAAACCAGCGTGAACGCCTAACAAAAGAAACTTAACTGCCACAAAATGTTCATTTCCTCGAGCTCATTGGAATATATAGTTCAATTTAGTCACTGTAGTCCTACCAACACACTAGAAAATAAACTCTAATCTCCAGTGGTTCAAGCTTTACAAGTCAACCAATGTCAACCCATAATGCACTCATATAAAGTGACGAACTTTATGTCTTGAGGCGAACTTGAACTCATCACTATAGCACTGTATTGGGTAGATTATGTGATTTATCATTGGGGAGCTAATGTAAGTAATTATTAGTCATGTTTGACCTGTATTAGGCATAATGTTTACCTATCAGCTTATGTCAAATTCTTATTAGTTTCAGGTAAAGTAATTGGAAACGGCATATCCCAACATATAACACGTATGATGACTTCAAATAAAACTAGTAAATCTATTGGGATAAACAGGACACCAAACCAGTACAATCATTTTAAGTATTTACATATTTAGGCCTAACCTAGTCTCACTCTATATTTTTGTATGGATATATTTTTTATATTTAAGTTAATCTAATGTTCTTTTGGAGTTGTAAAGTCTCACAAAGCCCATGTTAGAAGATAACACGGTACAAAATTGCAAAAATGATGGATATACAACCCATCCATAAAGCTCTGACAAAACAAACATTTTGGGCTATTTTGTGAACAATATGCATAATTATCTTAAATAGTCAAGTTTACCAAACATGATCTAAATGTACTCTTAGAATTTATACATCTTAAAGCATCTTAGTAAACATTGATTTCTCAATCACTCCAATTTTCCTTATCATACAAATGATCATTTGGGCCTTAATCCATTCATATGAAGTAAACAACATTGGGATACAATCCCACTAAATAAGGATAAAATAGCCCTTCTATTGATAAAATGTTGGTATTGACAAAACACATACTTAAAGAAATGTATAAACATTCCCCACACCAAGTTTCTTAACTAGAAGAACGAGGGAAGATGATTACTTGACCGTTCCTTTGATCTAGGAAAAATGGGAGACAAGACCAATGACGGGGACCAAAGGCGAGAAACTTTGTGGTGACTTGGACTTTAGCCTTTGAACTGCCACTCTCTACGGCACATGGGGCAATGTGCTTGAGGAGTTTGTGAGTTCACCCACTTCAATATGCAGTGAAGATGGAAAGCATGGTTACAAGAACCCCATACTGCAACGTAAAAGTGTTAGTGAACACATGAATTCATAGACCCCTCGTAAAGAAAACCAATATTAGACATATAAAAACAAACATCGCCTCCAATTGTGACAAGGAAAGTTATATCAGGCATAAGCGGCATTCAAATTAACTTTAAAAACTCCAATTCACAGTAAAAAGAGTATTATCAAATGGCTGGGAAGAGGAGTTTGAATACTAGGACTACAGCTTCTGTGATGCAGCGATCAACTGCTAATAAAACTTTACTAATGCACGCTTGAGGCAAACATTATATAGTAAGTAATATCTGATTAGGCAACAGTTTGCTTGAAGCATCAGTTATTTTCTATTCCAGCTCATGTAAAATTGAAGATATGAGCTCCAATGAGGTTCTGTTCTTGTAGGCTATGGCTGAAAAGTACAAATTCAACAAAAAGTGAAGAAAAAGGAACGAAAGTGTGGCTTTTCAAGTGTTCCAAATTGCTATTTTCATCCATAGAATGCAACATGTTCCTTGATAATCTTAGTGTTCATTCAGTGGTATCAAGCGAAACCATCAAGCAACGTTTAGAAAACTGATTAAATGGAACACATTAAATCAAATATTTTACTAAATCTGCACTCTATATATATATATATATACACACACATAATTTACATATATTCCTAGCATAGTGTATCTGTTAATCTGAACACAAAGGATGAAATGAAGTACTGGAGCAGATGATACCGTAAAATTAATTAAGGATCCAAATAGGATAATGCAAAACATAAACACCAATATGAGCATGAATGGATAACAAGACAGAGAAATTTGTGAGGACAGAATATTGGAGTTATACTTTTCAAGTTATTTCAGATAGAATAAGCTCCATATTGGATAACCTGGAAAGCTAATTATTTGACTTTTGAAGGGAACAGACATTGACATCCAATTGGATGCTATAAGTTTTGGGTATTAACAACTAAAACTTGCTCGGGGCATCAATGTTAATTTCAATTTGTCAATAATATTTTCTGTGTCCTAAAATGCTTGAAAATTTCAGACTCTATTTCAGTATTTGAGCCCAAGAGATACTAAGATGGTTAAGTCAATTCTGTATACCGGTAACATCTCCGATTTCTTTAAATTAGTAAGTTTGTGCCTCTGTCAGAATAACAAAAGATAAAGCAAAATTTATGTGCTTACTGAGAGGACAATCATCTCCAGGGAGTTTACAATCAGGGCAACAACCATCGAAATCCATCCTACATATGCCACAGGTTTCATCTTGAGCATCCCATGTCCACGAAGCAACTGCATGCCACCTAAAATTTATAAAAGAAAATTTCTCAGCTATTTAAATAAATTTGTAACTAACAGAGTATCAATAATAATAAAAAAAAAGATCGAGAACATACTCTATTCATCGGGTTTGGTGACATTTTCAAATGATTGGATTAAAGAAAAACTGTTTCAGCACAGGACTCAAATGCTAAATAACTTTCTAAGCAAAACAGCTTCACCAATTGACAAACTGATTATGCACACGTTAAGAAAATAAAGGGCTAGATGTTTTAAATTGATACAATATTGTCTTTAAAAGCAGTTCCAATATTTTTCTAGCAAGGAAATCACTGAAAAGTTCTCGAGAGATTTACTATTTTCTTGGTCCCGACCCACATAACACATTGATCTGTAGAAGTGACAAAGATTAGCAAACAGACATATTGTACACCTGTACTTTTCACATTTAGTCTGAGAAGCAAGTTCTTAAGTCAGATTATACCGTTTCTCTAGTTATTGTTCAACAGACCAAAAAGAATAACAAAAGATATAAAGTCAGATATGTTATAATAGAAATAAATTTAAATAAATGTGCAAAACATGCTATTGCCAACAATATACCCCTACACTCAGTTGTTTGCACCCACCTTGTTATGAACTTCATCGTTCGAGTAAAAGGTCATGATTCATAATTAATGTTACAAAAAAATCACGCAATTAAAGAACAATTAAACCAAGCAATCAAATAAAATAGCAATATCAGGTAACAACAGCCAGTGTTCAGCCATTTATTAGTAATAGATAAGAATGCTGGTTACGGTTTTGCCCTTATACGTGAAGGATACGCAAAATCTTGACTTTCATTTTCTTGGCCCCTGCAAAATCATAGACACATGTTTCAGAAACATGAACACCCGTGTACTAAATATCGAAGATCGTATTATTCGTAACTGATAAACCATAAGAATTTCCAACTACCAAGCGAACTTAGTGAAATAGAACCTCCCAAAATGAATGCCGAAAAGGTATAAATCGCGAGTGAGAAGGGTTCATTCATAATTTAAAACTTGGTTAGAGAAGAAAGATGAAATACGTTAAAAATCTAAAAGATAAAAGTAATCCCCTCTCTTGAAAAGAGAAGAAAATGCCAAAATCTTAAACCAATTCTTCTACGAGACATTTCATCAAACACCCTTCCTCCATACCCGACCTAGCTCTCATTGCCATGAAACCTTCTCAATCTCCCTTCTTTTACCTACTTAATTCATAAATGCAACGAAAATCTTAACACCCAACAAAAAGTTTTACGCCTTAAATCATATATTCTCCCCCAAGGAAAAAAAGAGAGAGTCTATTCTGGGTTTACAGGATATGTAAGAGGAGTACCTGAGGTAGTGGAGTTGGATAATATCATAGAATTGGTGGAGGCCGCCATTGACTGATGACTCGCTCTTGTTTGCGATTCAATTATATTTCTCGCCAGAAGAATGCAATTATATTTGCAGAAGAAAGCGAGGGAAAGCAATGCAATTTTGAAAAACCCCAAATCCACAAAATCTTTAATTTAGGCTAAGAAGGACCCTCACGGCTATAGCTCTTAACTTCTTGAGTTGGTTTATAATTATTCCATCTAATTCGATTTTATATTTTATATATTTCAAAATATATGTTGGATTATAATAATATATATATACACATTTATATATTTATAATATATCTATGAACATCATTTTATAATATTATTAGTATAATATATATTGTTTATTACACAATTATGACATTGCTGTCGACCCACCGGTTGGACAGTTGACCCGTGACCTGGTTGATTTTCCGATTCAGTAAACGATACGGATTTCAAAACATTGCCCTGACCCTGACTCGACAAATTCAAGTATTTGACCCTATAAATTTGGGTTTATAATTTTTAAGTGTAATTGAACCGGGAACATCCCACATGAAACTGAAAGTTAATATTACTAAAGTAACAAGTCTCGAGTAAATTCAATGTTTTCAAACTCGGACCGGACCGGACCGGCCGGTTCAACCATCACTCGCTGGAACAAGCGGTCCGATTTGTCCATGAAAACGGGTAACATGAAACCCGCTGCGAACTGTGACAAACCCGGAAAAACCAGTGACCCAAGTGACCCAAAAAACCCGGTTTCTATGGACTTCAGGCGATGAACAACGGCGTCAAGCGGTGGGGGATGGCGCATTAGACGAAAGCGGATGTACCATCTACATTCTTTTTTCTTTTATTGTTGATAATTTGTGATTTAAAATTATATTAATAAATTTATTTATAATATAAATATGATAAGATGCATCATATATATATATATACTGGGTCAAGCAATTTTTTTACACCGGTCTAATCGGTTGAACCAATGAACTAGTGAACCAATAATTTATCCGGTTCAATTATCGGTTCGGTTTTAAAAACATTGGATAAATCCACAAAATCTTAATTACATGTACATTGTTCAACACTTCAACCACATGGGCCAGGTCTTGAAAGCATAAACGATATCTAGATAAATCTTAGGTTTTGGTGTTTAGATCACACAAGTATTACGCAAGACTTATTAGTTAGTGTCGTCAGCTTCCACTTTTACGAGGTAGAGGACCACTCCAAACTATTACAAGTTGTGATTTTTATCTTCTTATTTGACATCTTATAGTGTATGTGTGACCCGTGATTTAAAAAAAATATCGACTCGGATTTTTCGGGTCACGATATCCACTTCGTCTCAAATTATAAAAAGAAAAAAGATCACACAAATATTTCTATATAATAGTGAGTATCGTGCACTTGATGTGTGTGTAAAGAGTAAAATTTAATAAAAGAAATTTTGTGTTGATATTAACTGAGTTTAAGTAACAAGTCGCAAAAAAGAAGAAAAATGGAGAAAAGAAAAGGATATGAGAAATAAAATTTAAAAAGAAATTAAAAGGAAATAAAGAGAAAAATATGAGAGAAAAAATTAATTTATATATTGGATTTTATGGACTGTGTGATTACTATCAAATTACCTTGTTGATCGAAACTACTACCATACACCTGATTCATAAAATAAAATTATTCTTCTCTCTCCAAAACCATTTGACAATAAGAAAAAGACAACTTCTATAAGCCCTTTTCAGTTCTATAATAACTAATAGGTAACGCACATGCATGTGCAAAAAATAAAACTTTGATGAGAATACATTCGAATTGAAATTTATTGAGATTAATTAAAAGGCTAAAGAAGACAACAAGGAAAAAGATGAGAGATAAAATTTAGTGTATCTAAAACTAAAAAGAAGAGAGAAAATATGGCAAAGATTTTTCTATTAGGTTTCATGATCACCTGGTTGTCATTAAGAGATCATTTATCAAAACAAATGAGGTGACGCTACAACAATTATAATGTGTATGAACACTCCGTTTATTTTTTAAAAAAATGTTCTTACTTCATCAAAACTGTGTGAACATACCATAGACCGTTCACTAACCCCCTTTCCAATTCTTAATAATATGGATAGATAATGAAAAGATAAATTAAAATAAGAATAGCTATCAAAGAATTGAAAAATGAAAAAGAAATGCTGAATATTGTAACATGCACACAAAATTTGCACATGATTAATTTTTTCTTACCAAACTTAATTGGTCACATCTACAAAGTTATGATGAGATTTTCGAAACATTATTTTTCTTAATATTTTAAAATTGTAAATGGATATAGCCAATCTATTGGGTTTTCCCTGGTCGACCATAAGAACATGACTCAGCAGGAGGATTGGCAAACTCGCTCCGAACTCGACATATCATCTAGGGGTGGCATTGGTTGGGTCTGGCCCAGACTTAGACCCAAAACTTTGGGTTTGGGTCTGGCCCAAACCCAAAACAATTACTGTGTCTGAACCCAGACCCAGACCCAATAATTATTTTTTAATTGGGTCTGGGTTTGGGTCTAGACCCACAGATCCATAGGCCCAAATACTTTTTTTTAAAAAAACAGTCTCTCATCTCTCTCCCTCTCTCGTATTTACCGGCTTTCAAGACGGATAAAGCAAAATCTTACTCCGAAACTAACAACCAAAAGCTAAGCACTTCTCAATCTACACACACAAGATATATATACATATACATATCTTTATATATATATATATATATATATATATATATATAGAGAGAGAGAGAGAGAGAGAGAGAGAGAGAGATAGGAGAGAGTAGAAAACCATACTCTTGAAGAACAAAAGAGGTGAGAATAGAATGGTTGCGAGACTCAATCTCCCAGCCTCCAATTCGAAGCCCTCGGCGTCCTCCACCGAGAGCCTCCGCACCGGTGGCTTTCAACTCCTTCTCGTCGCTTTCCCATTCCATCAAAAAAAAGAACAAGAAACATATATATATATATATATATATATATATATATATATATAGAGAGAGAGAGAGAGAGAGAGAGAGAGAGAGAGAGAGGGAAAAAAAAAGAGCCCAGAAAAGCAAAATTGTTGGACGGACTGTTAAAAAGCAGATTTTACACCAAATGGTAAAGAGCGGATTTTTTTTTTAATGGTAATTTATGTGTTTATAGATTATTTTTGGTTTTATTTTTTGTTTGATTTATATTTGGGTTAATTTTTGTTGGGAATAGCAAATCGAATATTAAGGCAACAAGAACAAGAATTGAGATGATAAAGAGGAAGAGGAAAGCAATTCATGTGTAAACAATGCATTCATTTAATTTCTGGGTTATGAATGATAATAATTTTGGACAAAATTCTTGAGAATTATTTGGCATAAATCATTTTATGTTTGTGTTTTTGGTTCAAATTGCTTGGTTTTGTTGGATATAAGCTATGAGTTGTGTGTGTGTGTATATATATTTTTTGGTTAGAAATGAATTAAGAATCAAGCTTTGAGAATTCTAGATCCAAACATGGATAATGGAATTGGAAACGGGTTTATGGCTTTCTTAGAGTATAGTGAAAATATATATATATATATGTGTGTGTGTGTGTGTGTGTGTGTGTGTATATATTAATAAAATTATATGTATATAAATATACATATATATATGTATATGTGTGTGTAAGTGTGTGAGAAATAATTGCTACTTGAAAAAAAATAGAACCCAAACAAAGCCCAAAAACAATACACAAAAAAACCCAAAAAATGCAAAAAAGCATTGGTTCTAGGCTTGGACCCAAAAGTTTGGGTCCAGACCGGCCAAACCTGGACCCAAAACATTAGGTCTCAAAAGTAAACCCAATGACCAGACCCATTGGGCCTGGGTCTAGCTTTAGACCCAATGTATTGGGTCTGGGCCAGACCCAGACCCAACCAATGGCACCCGTAATATCATCATATCCCTAATTAAAAGGACTCGAATTCGGCTGCAAACGTTTTGAACACATGTTCTCAATTTACATATTTGTGCATTCAAAGTATAAAACATTTATCATTTTTCTCATTTTTATTTTGTTTTATATGTTTTATATTATATATATGAGGCATATATGTAATTTAAGTGGGGCGGAATGGCTACCCGTAACCTTTCCTGATCCGCCCCAAAACATCAAAATTTGCTACATGTCATGTAATCACAGAGCCAAAACTTTTCCACACTAGCTAGGTTGATCCGGATATGATGATGATACGATGAATGATTTGGAGGGTTACGAGATTAGGAGTTTTTCAGCAGAACGGATCTTCTATCCCACAATGGTGTGCCACAATGGTGTCACATCATTGTGGGATTGACAAGTGTCCATTTAATTTAAATTATTATTAACAATTTTTTTTAAATGGACACTTGTCAATCCCACAATGATGTGACACCATTGTGGAATAGAAGATCCGCTCTAGTTTTTCAGGATATATATCCACACTTTTCTATGCGTTAGAACCTCATATAAACTCTACACAATCAAGGGCGTGGATTTTGATAATCATGAGACCACAAAAACCCCTAGTATGACGTCACCACATATGATCCAATTGTTTCCCTAAGGGCTAAATTTATCGATCATCAAAAATGAAAAGCTTTTAAGAAGGTAAATCTTAGTTAAGTAATGTATCGTTATGCCACATCACCTCAATATAGAAATTGTTACAGCCTACACAAAATATACATACACATCTACAAGCAATAAATAATTTATTTGATATCAAACATTTAAAACATTCTCACCCAAAAACCATGAAAAACATTAGCTCCAAATCTTCCATATTAATTTCACAAATTCACATAAACCCTTATATATGGCAACACCTTTACCCTTACTATAAACCACACACAACAGTCCTCACAAAGCCACTCATTTCCTTTACAGCGCAATTAGCGACTTTAACCCCCGCCAATCCATGACAAGGAAGAAGGTGAAACTCGCATTCATAACCAACGACTCATCCCGAAAAGCGACTTTCAAGAAAAGAAAGAAAGGCCTCATGAAGAAGGTGAGCGAGCTCAGCACCCTATGCGGCGTCGACGCCTGCGCCGTCATCTACAACCATTACGACTCTCAGCCGGACATCTGGCCGGAGGACCATAACGCCGCCCTACGCGTGGTGGCGCAGTTCAAGCGCATGCCGGAGATGGAACAAAGCAAGAAAATGATCAATCAAGCGTCGTTCATCCACCACCGCATTTCAAAGGCGGCAGAGCAGCTCAAGAAGCTCCGCCACGACAACCGTGAGAAGGAGGTTACTGATGTGATGTATCAATGCTCGATCGGGAAATTAGGGTTGCATGGTTTGGTGGTGGCGGACTTGAATGATATGGGGTGGTTGATTGATCAGAAAGTTGAAGGAGATTTATAAGAGGATTGAAGTGCTCAAGAAGGCGGCGCTGGTGGGGGATGTGGTGGAGGAGGCGGCGGCGGAGAGGCAGCAGCGGTGGTTTGCAGAGTGGATGGGGAATAATCCGAGTGATTATCAGCAAATACTGTCTAATGATGGAAATAATCCTAATGCTTCAATGTGGTCTAATGCCTTTTTCCCTTGAAAATTGAGGCACATTTTTTTTTTTCATTTTTTCTCTCTTATTATCATTTTCTTCCTTTCAAGTTTCAACACTTTGACTTTGGTGCTGAATTTAATTTGGGTGGTGATAATGACAGAGCAATTCTCCTAATGCCAGAGCAATAATTAATAAAATGACAAATTTAACCTTAGTTTCATAAAGAAAATGTCAATCGTCCCTCTATCAGAAAACACTATTTCCACTTGAATCTTTAGAACCTACTCCACGGTGCTTACCTCCAATTTGCAAAGTAAAAAATTGACCAAATACTATGGAAATGTATAGACAATGCAGATCTACGGAGGAAGAAGAAAGGCCTAATTACAATTGAGTGGCCTGTGCGGGGTTAACACCGGCGGCAGACTTCGAGAAGGAAAAAGGCCTTAATAAGAAAATTGGGTTTTATTTTCTTTTGGATATTGAAGGAGGGTGAATTTGTCAATTTCACCACTTTTGCTCTGGCATTAGGAGATATACTCTGGCATTATCACCAGCCATTTAATTTGGGTGAAGTGCATATAATTAATCTCCCTAGTGTTAAATTATTTGAATTTGACCAATAGGAAAATTTCTAGCCAATAAAATAATTCAAAATCACCAGAAATTAGTATTTGGCCAAATTACGGACAAAACCAATTAAACACCATATAATAGATGTAACATGAATTTTACATACGCAATATATATTATGTTAAGTAAATCGGAATATAAGATAAAATACCAAATTGAGATAAAAGATTACAAATATAACTGTTTATATATATTAATATTAAAATAATTGCATATTTTATAATAAATGTTAGACAAAAAAAAATTCTTGGATATATATGATTACTTTATGTATAGAAACTTATATGCTTAGATATTTATACCGAATTACTAAATCTATCTATCTATCGATATATATGTATGTATGTATTTAAATAGATAGTGATATTTAATATATTTAGATATTTTATATATAAAAACTCCTTGCATACCCATATACTTTGTCTTTTTCTAGTTGACCACCACATCACTAATTCATTGTGCAGCTCGTCGCCACATTATCAATTTTTATATCAAATTCTGAAAAATCAACAATTTTGACATTTTTCAACTGTCACATCAGTAACTTCTAACAAAAAATACTCAGTATGCCAATTTTTATATTATTATTATACTGAAATTATTACCCTGTATATATTAAAGTATCAAAGTCCAAAACGACGTAGAGGCCAAATTATGTTACCAAAATTGCAGTCTTGCCTAATATTCTTGTCGTTTTCAAGGCATAAATAGAGACTAGTGATATAGGCAGAGCAATTTTCCTATTGCCAGAGCAATTTTTTTTAATATGTCAATATTGCCCCTCTTAAATTAAAACAACAGTAATGGTATTTTATTCTGCAAACGCTGAAATCCTTCCCAGTTCCCACCCTTCTCCTCCCCGCAGGCCCCCCATGTCGTGAATTTGTCCCTTGCTTTGCTTCGCAATAATTTTTTCTTTTTTATCTTCTTCCCCCAGTGGCAGACTCTCTCGTCCAAAGTGAGAACCACAATCATTAGTTTAGTGTTTGTAATCAATAAGCTCAGTGGTAATTTGCCTCTCATAAATCATTAGTTTAGTGTTTGTAATCAATTAGGCCAGTGGTAATTTGCCTCTCCTAAATCATGTTTGCATCTTGTTGTACAGAGATCCAGATCGCGATTTTCCCATGCTCAATCCTGGCTTTTTTCCCATTGGAGTAATATTGTCTGGATTTTCACACCATACCACAGATTCTGCCATTAAGACGAGTCCAATGAAGATAATATGTTACAGCGCATCAAAGTTATTCTTGAAAAAAATGGAAATAGACCAAAATTTTATTTTAAAAGAGAATTGTTCTTTGAAATTAAAAAGTTCACCAAAACTTGTTAATGAAAATGTTTACTGTTGTTGCGTTGAAGCGCCGTTCAAGATGAGAAAGAAAGAGAATCCCAGGGGGCTTCTCGGTGAAGAGGACAACAGACGGGAGGAATTGTTGACTAAGGGGTATTATAGACAAATGATATAAAATTGCTCTGGCATTAGGAGAATTGCTCTGGCTTTATCACCAGCCATAAACAGATAAACAAAATCAAGATCCCAAGAATATCTAGAAGATCTATCTTGAATAGGAAACTAAGTAACTAACTCTATGAAAATAAAAATACTTCTACTAATATGAATAGGAAAATAAAATCAAGAAAGCTTGACGTACGTCTTCACTCCCTAGCCAACTTCCTATTCATATGAATCCTAATATGAATAGAAATTTGTACTATATATATGTATAGTTCATATCTTATGGCGTGTAGCATTAAATCAAGATAGCTCTCTGATTGTAATTATCTTCATCACAAACATGACGAACATGTTAGGTCAAAATTATCCATATCATGCGTACCAATTCCAAAATTTTGAATATTTTGTGGTGATCGATTTCGAGGCGACTTGTGACAAGGAAAAAATTCCATATCCACAAGAGATAATCGAATTCCCATCTGTAATAGTTAGCGGCTTTACTGGGCAGTTACAAGGTTGCTTTCAGACATACGTACGGCCGACATTCAACCATCTCTTGACTGATTTCTGCATGGATCTAACTGGCATAAAGCAAAATCAAGTTGACGTGGGAGTCACGTTAAGTGAAGCTCTTTTCGAACATGATCAATGGCTTGAAAAAAGTGGAATTAAATACTCCAATTTTGTTGTGGTGACTTGGTCCGATTGGGATTGCAAGGTGATGTTGGAATCAGAGTGTCGTTATAAAAATATTCGAAAACCCTCGTATTTCGACCGTTGGATCAACTTGAGGGTTCCTTTTCATCAGGTGTTTGGTGGGGTCAAGTGTAATTTAAAAGGGGCGGTAGAGAAGGCGGGTCTCGTATGGGAAGGTTGTCCTCACTGTGGTTTGGATGATGCGAAAAACACTGCGCGCCTACTTGCGTTGATTATGCACAAGGGCTTTAAATTCTCGATTACTAATTCGCTCAGTTCGGAAAAACCTTATTTTGTTTCACCGCGACATCAGAAACTACTGCGGAGTCCACCACTGCAAGAGAACATTCCGTTTTGTTATTGTGGGGTGAAAAGTGTTGAAGATGGCTTCATTTCAAGAAGCTAAATTATCCCACATTGGAAAATGATTGTAAAGGGTGGTCCCTTTATCCTATAAAAGGAGACCACCTATGTACATTTGAAAACATCCCAAATTGACTAAGTCTTTTAGCAATTTCTTCTTTCTTCCTCTATAGTTTGTAATAGTTTCACTTTAGTCCTTTAGTGAAATATTTTGGTGGGGTCCGAGGACGTAGGCTAAATTAGCCGAACCTCGTTAAATTTGGTGTTCTTTATTTTGTGCTATTCTTCAAGTAGCCATTGTTAGTTATAGTTGTAGTGTTATATTGTGCTATTAAATTCGTCTAGTTAATTCTGTCTAGGAGGTTGGGTTTTAAGCGCGACCGTTGTGACGCCTCCAATCTTTCCTGGGAATTAAATCTAGTATGGTTTTCTAGTACAATATTTCCCTTGCTATTTCTATATTTGGTAGAATATGACTCTGAGTTCCACAACAAGTGGTATCAGAGCTCGGGTATTCTGAGTATGCTCTGTGGTCGCAGTTTAATCTGATCTTCCACATCAGAAAAGTTTTCTCGGGCTATTTGGCTTTCGCATTTGGAGGGCTCTTGAAGAATAATTTGTAACCAAAAATGGAAGTTACCTCAAAAGCATCGTCGTCGTCCATTTGGGCGAGAACCACTGTGGCGAATACGCGATTGGCAGTGGAGTCTTTTGATGGCACAGGCCATTTTGGTATGTGGCAAAGCGAAGTTGTAGACGCACTCTTTCAACAAGGTCTATACTTAGCTATTGAAGAAAAGAAACCAAATGATATGGAGGAAAAAGATTGGAGTATGATGAATCGGTTGGCATGTGGAACAATTCGTTCGTGTCTATCCAGAGAGCAGAGATATGCGTTTTCGAAAGAAAACTCGGCATATAAATTGTGGATGGCACTGGAGGAGAAATTTCTGAAGAAAAGCTGTCAGAATAAGCTCCATTTGAAGAAGCGGCTCTTTCGCTTCACATTTGTTTCGGGTTCCACTATGAATAGTCACATTACCAGTTTTAATCAACTGGTTACCGATTTGATCAATTTGGATGAGACTTTTAAAGACGAGGATTTGGCTCTGATGTTGCTGGGATCCCTTCCTGAGGAGTTTGAGTTTCTTGAAACAACTCTACTTCACGGGAAGGCTGCTGTATCTCTTAGCGAAGTTTGTGCTGCCCTGTACAGTTATGAACTGAGAAAGAAGGACAAGCAAGTTAGTTCAGGCGGAGATGCAGAGGTTTTGTTCATCAGAGGTCGTTCACAAAACAAAAACAAAGGAAAGAAAGGGAGATCCAAGTCCAGGCATAAACTAAGCAAAGACGAGTGTGCCTATTGTCAAGAAACAGGACACTGGAAGAGAGATTGCCCAAAGCTGACAACTAAGGGCAATTCTAAGGCCGTGGCGGAATCGAATGTAACCGCGTGTGATGATGCCGAATCGGACTTCTCATTGGCGACATCATCCAGCGGTGCTTCTGAAGTATGGATGCTGGATTCAGCATGTAGTCATCATATGACACCACATTTGGATTGGTTCTTTGATTTCAAAGAACAAAATGACGTTGTCTTCACAGCAAATGAAGCTCCTCTTACTACACTTGGGATTGGTTCAGTTCGCTTGAAGAATCATGATGGATCAATCATAACCCTAAAGGGTGTTCGGTATGCACCAGAAGTGAGGAAAAACCTTATTTCCGTTGGAACTTTAGAATCGAAAGGTTTTGAAGTAAGAGCTAAGAATGGGGTGATGAAGATCATCTCTGGTGCACTAGTGGTAATGAAGGGAATTCGGAAGAACAACAATACGTATCACTACATGGGTGGTACAGTTGTGGGTGCAGTAGCAGCAGTTACTGTTGATGATCGGAATTCAGAAGCAATTAGGCTATGGCATATGCGCTTGGGACATGCAGGTGGAAAATCCTTGAATCTCCTCATAAATCAAGGATTGTTGAAAGGAGTGAAATACTCCAAATTGGAGTTTTGTGAACATTGTGTTCGTGGGAAACAGACAAAGGTTAAATTTGGAACAGCAATCCATAATACTGAGGGTATCTTGGATTATGTTCATTCGGATGTATGGGGTCCCTCAAAAAAAAGTTCTTTGGAAGGGAAACACTATTTTGTAACCTTTGTTGATGATTTTTCCCGGAGAGTTTGGGTGTATACTATGAAGACGAAGGATGAAGTGTTTGAGGTATTCCTCAAATGGAAAAAGATGGTGGAAACTCAGACTGATAAAAAGGTCAAACGTCTCCGTACAGACAATGGTGGAGAATTTAGGAGTGGTCCATTTCAAAAATTTTGTGAGGATGAAGGCATTGTCAGACACTTCACTGTTAGACATACACCACAACAGAACGGAGTGGCAGAACGCATGAACCGGACTTTGCTGGAGAAAGTTCGGTGTTTGTTATCCAATGCTGGGTTGGGTAAAGAATTTTGGGCTGAGGCTGTGACGTATGCGTGTCATCTCGTTAATCGTCTACCATCTACTGCTATTGATGGAAAAACACCATTTGAGAAATGGTTTGGAAAGCCTGCTGCTGATTATGATTCCTTACATGTGTTTGGTTCCGCTGCATATTATCATGTTAAGGAAACAAAGTTGGATCCTAGAGCAAAGAAAGCTGTGTTCATGGGGATCACCTCTGGTATAAAAGGCTATCGTCTTTGGTGTCCAGAAACAAAGAAAATAATCTTTAGCAGGGATGTCACCTTTGATGAATCTACCGTGTTGGAAAAGGTGAATGCAGAACAGCATGATGGTACTCCCAAACAGGTGGAGTTTGAAAAGTTTGTTGTCCCAGCAGATCAAGAAACTCTTGATCATTCTCCTACGGTAGAAGGAGATTTTGAAGAAGAGGAAGTTCAACCCCAAGAACTTCCGCAGCAACTTGAATCAATTGCAACTAGCAAGCCAAAGAGGATAATCAGAAAGCCTGCTCGCTTTGATGATATGGTGGCTTGTGCATCTGCAATTGCCGCTGATGATGTTCCTACCACTTATATTGAAGCAGTCAAAGGACCAGAGAAAGATAAGTGGAGGATTGCCATGAGTGAAGAAATGCAGTCCCTTCATAAGAATCAAACATGGGAACTGGCCAGTCTCCCGAAGGGAAAGAAGGCAATTGGATGCAAATGGGTATTTGCAAAGAAAGATGGATTTCCTAGCCAAGGTGATGTTCGCTACAAAGCCAGATTGGTGGCCAAAGGTTACGCTCAGAAGGAGGGCATTGATTATAATGAGGTGTTTTCTCCAGTTGTAAAACACTCCTCCATTAGAATTTTGTTGGCTTTGGTAGCACAGTTGGATTTTGAACTAGTTCAGTTGGATGTAAAAACTGCATTTTTACATGGAGACTTGGAAGAGGAAATCTATATGACTCAGCCAGAGGGATTCAAAGTTGCTGAAAATGAAAATTTGGTTTGTAAACTTCAAAAATCGTTGTACGGATTGAAGCAATCTCCGAGGCAGTGGTACAAGCGATTTGACAAGTTTATGATGGGAATTGGGTACACAAGAAGCAAATACGATCATTGTGTGTATTTGCACAAGTTACAAGATGGACCCTTCATATATCTTCTTCTGTATGTTGATGATATGTTGATTGCCTCCCCGAGTCTAATAGAAATTGAGAAGTTGAAGACTCATTTGAAAAGGGAGTTCGAGATGAAGGATCTAGGTGAGGCGAAGAAGATTCTCGGCATGGAGATTTTCAGAGATAGAAAATTGAGGAGGCTTTGTTTGACTCAGAAACAATATCTGAGTAGGATGTTGAGGCGTTTTGGCATTGATGAAAAGTCAAAACCAGTTAGTACTCCGCTTGCTCCTCATTTTAAGCTTAGCGCCGCTTTGTCACCGAAATCTGATGCAGAACGGGAATACATGTCAAAAGTACCGTATGCAAATGCTGTTGGTAGCTTGATGTATGCTATGGTGTGTACGAGGCCTGATATTTCCCAAGCAGTGGGGGTTGTGAGCAGGTATATGCATGATCCTGGAAAGGAACATTGGCAAGCTGTGAAATGGATTTTGCGATACATCCATGACACAGCTGATGTTGGTTTGATATTTGAGCAGGAACATAGTCAGTATGTAGTCGGATATTGCGATTCAGACTATGCTGGTGATTTAGATAAGCGTAGATCAACTACAGGCTACGTATTTACTCTTGCTAAAGCACCAGTCAGTTGGAAGTCTACCTTACAGTCAACGGTTGCTCTGTCTACTACGGAAGCAGAGTATATGGCAATTTCAGAGGCTGTAAAGGAAGCAATTTGGCTTCAAGGGTTGCTTGGTGAACTAGGGATTGGACAAAAGTATGTCAAAATTCATTGTGATAGTCAAAGTGCTATCCATTTAGCAAAGAACCAAGTTTATCATGCAAGGACGAAGCACATTGATGTTCGGTATCATTTCATAAGAGAGATACTCGAAGAAGGTGGAGTCAGAATCGAGAAGATCCATACTACTGAGAATCCTGCTGATATGTTGACAAAAGTTGTGACTGCAATCAAGTTCAAATTTTGTTTGGACTTGATCAACATTGTCAAAATTTGAAGATTGGTTTTGGTGACCCCGTTTGACGAGGAGATTGAAGATTTTGAAATTCGCCAAGGTGGAGATTTGTTGAAGATGACTTCATTTCAAGAAGCTAAATTATCCCACATTGGAAAATGATTGTAAAGGGTGGTCCCTTTATCCTATAAAAGGAGACCACCTATGTACATTTGAAAACATCCCAAATTGACTAAGTCTTTTAGCAATTTCTTCTTTCTTCCTCTATAGTTTGTAATAGTTTCACTTTAGTCCTTTAGTGAAATATTTTGGTGGGGTCCGAGGACGTAGGCTAAATTAGCCGAACCTCGTTAAATTTGGTGTTCTTTATTTTGTGCTATTCTTCAAGTAGCCATTGTTAGTTATAGTTGTAGTGTTATATTGTGCTATTAAATTCGTCTAGTTAATTCTGTCTAGGAGGTTGGGTTTTAAGCGCGACCGTTGTGACGCCTCCAATCTTTCCTGGGAATTAAATCTAGTATGGTTTTCTAGTACAATATTTCCCTTGCTATTTCTATATTTGGTGGAATATGACTCTGAGTTCCACAACAAGAGCACGATAGGAACGATTGCGAAATCGGGTCCTAAGCAGGGGAGCGTTTTCTTTCGATGTGGAAGCTGGACTACTGCCAGAGGTGGTCTTTGCCAGTATTTTGAATGGGCTTCTCCGTCACAACTAGAGTAGCATATGCATTGATATAGTTTGTTAGGTTATCTTTTTTCTCGTGTCCCTGTATAATAAAAGTTCTGTTTTACAACTTATTTTTGTTGATGTCTTGAGATCCTTTCCCTTAGACATTCTTTAAAATATTCTTTGCAATTTATATTACAATTTATCTTATAAAATCTTCATTTAAGTGTATATATGTGACGTTACTTTTACACATGTAACATTTACGTATATTCTAATTGGATCAAAAACATAGGATGAAATACGTACTTAATTGATAAAAAAAAAAAAGATTAGAATTAAATGACATATATACCTCTTTTCGGATTTTCAGATAAAATTAACATTAAATACCCCTACATGTACTTGCACACTTTATCGACTATTTTATTTAATAATGTTCGATTAATGAGGACCTATTCCCATGAATGAAACATCTTATAGTATATGGATTGAAGTTTAACACAACACCATATTTGAATGTATAAATGATGTTGAAACATTATGGAAGTTAAATACTTAACAAATCAATATAGAATTTTTGTATAAATGGTGGACTTTTCATCCATTCTTAGTGAAATAGCCATATTGGCAACGGTTGCATAAAACTCTTAATTTTTAATTTTGAGCATTATATTTTGCACGCAATAATAACAGTAACTTACTTATTTTTTCGTACTTATTTATATCTTTCTTCATTGTAGTATGCACATGCATGTTAGAGATACATTTAATTCAAGATCATTAAATATAAAAAGTGTTATTTATTCTTAAAGATCAACCCAAACAACCTCTGTAAGTTGTTGGAAAATTTGAGTGATTGTGTACATACCAGATGGTACTAAGGTCCAACAGTTTTATAGTTGAGTCTGGGCCGAGCCCAAAAAAATATATATATGCAAGTTTGAGCTTAAATGGTCAGTAGGCTCAACAGTATTTGACTGTTGAGCGAGCTGAAGCTTGACTCGTAAAGATCGATGGGCAGGCCTATCTACTCCCTGTTGATTATAGTTGTCCATCTTTTAGGTCCTGCCGTTAGTCTTCCTCATAATTCTGGGCTGACTTGCTACATGAAGAAAAAAAAACTGTTGGTTGACATAAATATCCTTGGCATTAGTACTATAATTATATTGACCTGATTTCTAGGAAGATAATGTCCTTGACATTAGGGTTGTACATAAGCCCATACAAGTTAAAACATGCCCGATCTGCTCAGAAACAGTCGGATTGAAATAATTAAATAATTGTGGCGGGTAAAAAATATTGCAACCCACCACTTTCGGATCAGGTGGTGGGGTTTAATAATGGTAACCCGCAACCCAACCGCTAATTGTATATGTTATAAGTACATGTATATATAGTTAAAGATTAGCCCTATACTTTTAAAACTGTTAGACGAATATCTTCTGTTATTATTTCTTGTTCATATTTAGCCTAGGATCTCTCTTATTTCCTTGTATATTGTTAGGGTATATCTTTTCATATATTTTGTATGTAGATAGGATATCTTTTGTACCTCTTTATATTCTTACGTATAATGAGAATTACATTCAAAGGGGGATTAATACAATCCTACAATAACTATATATGCATATATATAAACTATTTTTTGGTAAATACATATATATAAACACTAATAAGAGTGATTTTATTCATATTTATGTAACACACCTTATTTTTAATTTGAGCAAACAAATTGGTTCATTTGAATATTCGTTTATACTTGATTTGAACGAAAATTTTATGTGTAGATGTATATTTGGATGATAAACTTATAAAACAATTTAGTTTTTATTAATATTTTAGAGTTTACAATTCATAATAAATATGATTTTTAATTAATATCATCACTTTTTTTGTACTTCTTACTAACTCAATTTTTTTTAGTTAAATGTATAACAAGTATGTTAATTAGTTTCTTACTCACTAGTTGTAACTAAAAGTAAGTTGTAAAAATTATCATTATAATTCGATAACCCGCCCGCTAAATACATTAAACCCGTCCGACCCCGAACCACTCGGTTTGAAAAGATAATTAAGCGCCGGTTTCGGTTTGATATTTTGTTAACCCGCATAGGTCGAGTTGGGTTGGATTTTTTTTTATAAAACCTCCTGAACCTGATCGCGTACACCCCTACTTGACATGGGGAAGTAATTTTTTATTGGGTTCCCAAGGTATCCTTGAGTGCGGAGGCTCAAGACTAGCTAATCCCTCGAGATACAATGAGACATATCCTGATGAAGCTTTTTGCATCAACAATGAGTTGAATATCTGCATAAATTCCAGTGAATTAGCTAATTTATTGAAAAAAGCTTCACTCGTGAAGACATAGTCAATTTCAGATATTCTAGTTGGAGCCTGCTTGATCGAACTCTAATCACATGACAATTATTATTACACGTGTCTTGCAATTGGCCACATTCTTAAGAAAATACGCATTTTATATTATAGATGTAACGCGCTTGCTTTTTGAATGATTGGAGTTCGATCAAACTCGTTTTTGAAAATGCTATTTATTACTCATTAATTAGTAGCTGGTAATTATAAAAATATATCATAGGGGTTCATATAGTCTTGTTGACTGGATTCTCCTTGAGTGTGGATTTTCCAAGCTGTAAGTTTTAGCCTTAGAATACGGCATGGTATGTAAATGATTCGTGCACTTTACCAATAATTCCCTCCTGGATAAGACCGTAAATCATTGCTTTCTAGCTATATATCTACTTTGCCTAAGATTATAAAACACAACACACTGTATATGAAAGAATCATTTAACAGCATATTCCATCAATTTGGTTGGCACCCCATTTGTAACCGTGCAAAGTTTAGTCTAAGCTGTTGAAAAGAACTTGTTCTTAGCTATCTAATCACTCTTTAATTTAATTAGTTTAAGTTAGTAAATGAAGCCTTGATTTTCAAAAGTTGTAGTTAAATTTCCACTATGGATAGATGTCAAGTCTTCTGGATATTCATCTCCTTATAAACGCCTCATTTTGACGCTGACTCGTTAGCGCCACATTTTGATTACTATGTATCAACTTAATTATATAAAGAAAAAATTGCATTGACCTCCCTTGAACTATGGTTATTTGGCATCAACATCCTCTAAGGTTTGGTATGTTTGCAAAGACCTCCCCTTCTTCAACTTTTTCATTAACTTTACAAGTAAACGACTATATTACCCTTCATATTTGAGTTAAAAATATTTAGCTAAATGAAAAATTGTCAAAATATCATTAAATAAAATAAAACCAAATAACAAGACATCCAAAATGAAGATTTTTTTAGAAATAACTCTAAATTCACTAGCTTTAAATTAATTAAAAAAAGCTTTTTTAATTTTGTGAATAATTTATCACGTTCAAATATTTACTGTGCTGTTTTGTTTGTACATCACTTTTTCTTTTTATGACAATCTCCGATCAATTTGTTTAGTATATTTTTCACATATGTATTTGATATAATTTCATATTTAAATTGAGGATTTTGGATGATACTTTGAGTTTTTATTTTCTTTTAATAAGTCCAATTCAGGAACATGTGTGTGTGTCTATATATATATATATGTTTGCTACTTTCCTAGTATATTAGTTCTCATTAAGTTGTCGTTTATTTATACTCTAATAATGAATTAATTTATTATTATGTTATTTCAATTTAAGAAAAAAATAGTCGAGGGTTATTTGATCAATTTATTCGCTTAACATTTTTAAAGATACATTTTTAGAAAAAAAAATTTGGATGATTTTTTTCTCGTATTTATTACAATATCATTTAATGATACTTTGACAATAAGAATCGTTCAATAAGTTTTTAGCTATAATTCAACATATTTAGCTTATGTAATGGAAGGGCATTTTAGTCTTAAATTTGTAGATTTGATGAAAAAGTTAAAGGAAGGGAGGTATATGCCAATATGTCAAAAGTGAGCGTTGTGGATGCCAAATGTCCATAATTCGGGGGAGGTGGATGCAATTTTACCATTATATAAAGCTTCCCCTACCTCTATATATTATTCTTGTTAGTTTGAGATTCTTTGTAAATATATATACTTACATGATGTGTGAAATTATACTTATATTTTGGTCGATCACCCATTTTAAAATGTATATTGATTACATAAAATCATATATTCAAGTTTCACCTACTTAAATTTGACATTATTGAATTTCGATCAGAATTTTCTCAATTAATTTTTTTCAAATAAATCTAATCAAACTAATTACCAGAGACTAGGGATGATCGCGGTTCGATGTTGTGGTTTTTTTTCTTTTATTAATTTCAAACCGAATTGCCAAGTGCGGTTTGGAGAAAATAAAATTTATAATTGCGGTTTTGTAATCAAAACCAACTATGCGGTTTTGTGCCGTTCAGTGCGATTTGGTGGTTTTTCAAGTTATTTTACATTTTAAAACTAAATAAGCAAACAATGTTTGTCATATTTTTTTGTTAAACTAATTAATAAAATATAATTATAATTTTTAACTAAGAAAATACTTGTCCGGGAAATATTTATCAAGATTAAACTCCATGAATCATTAAAAAAAACACTAGTATCATTACATATTATTATATAAGAGTATCATACGCGTAGAACAAGAAAAATACTAGTATATCATTTTAAATATCTGTTTTACACTGAGTATAAATATAATATGTACATATTTTACTATATATAAATATATATAATAAATACACACTCATATATAAGAAAATATCTTAATTTAGCTTGTATGAATAATAGGACGAGAAATTTGTATATAAACAAGTACTACAAAAAATAACATGTTGTAATTTTTTTTTTTGTGCAACATGTTGTAATTGTTTGTTTATTAAAATTTGTTCACTAAAATCTGCAAAAGGATATTGTAAAGTATATCATAAAGTTATAAAACAATAGGTAATCTAACGTAACCTTCTAAATATTGCGATAGTTAAATAGAACAAATGTCATAAATATAATCTATAATACTTTTTTTCGCCAAAACTCTTCAAGTGTCTATTATATATAAAAATATAACACTAAAACATCATAAAATATTATCACTTTAAAAGTCTCAATCACAAATGTTGATTGAACATATTACTAATCATGTAAAAGATATAACCATATCAATTCAAAATACTAAATAAAACTACAAATATGAATAGTATTACGAGTAAACCTATTAAAAGTTAAAATTAAAAAAGAATAATAAGAATACACACACACACACACATATATATATATATGGTGGCGTTGCGGTTCGATTTTTTTAATACGAATTTTGAAACCAAACTGTATAGAGCGGTGCAATTTTTATTTAAATTTTAAACCACGGTTTGCTTAGAAAATTGATAAAAATAGTGCGGTTCGGTGCGGTGTGTTCGGTTCGGACGATTTTTCAAAACCAATATTCACTCCTACCAGAGTCACTTGGGCTTTTTTGGTCATTTTTTGTTCTTTTGGGGAAAAATATTTTGTGGAAATCTATGCTGGGAGTGTGTGGAGAATGAAAAAAGATTTTGTTTTATTTCCTTTGTTTTTTTGAACAGCATTTCCTTGTTGATTAACTCATGTAGAGATTATGTCCTATTAAATTTCGTCGGTTTAGTAGTACCATATCAAGTTGATGATTTAGAATATCTTTTTTTAACCACCAAAAGGAGAAACTCTACTCAAGGTTTCAAAGTGATATAAATATAATATATAGGAGAAATTACACACAAACCCCTAACATATTGTATAATTATCAAAATCTCCCCTCACTTGTTGGAAATTACCAACACACCCCATCATGTTGATTTCTTACAATTACACACCTTTTATGTTTAAATATTCTTACAATTTTACCCCTTATAAACCTTATAAATAGACTCTTTGAGGAGGTGTGTTGGTAATTTTCAATAAGTAAGGGGAGTGTTAGATTACAGAAAACCCCGTAGGGAACTTGTATTATTGAGTAACATATTTATAGAGTTACAAAAGAGAGAGAATACAAGAAAACCCTAAACTATAAAGAAGGTAATAAGAATACTAGTCTAACTAGGAAAGCAATAATAATACTAATCTAGTTAGGAGAACAATAATAATATCTAACACTCCCCTGCAGTCGAAACGTGAAAGTCTTGAACATTGAGACTGAACAAATAACCGAGAAAAGATGTTACGATAGTCCGGCATAAGTAATGCTTAGTAGAGAGATTTTGACGAATACGTTTCTCAAGGTGGAGTAGTTTCGTCTGAAAATCATTAAATAAGGCGGCGGTTCGACGAAGACGCTTCTCAATGTGGAGCAGTTTCGTCTGAAAATCATTAAATAAAGCGGTGACTCCAAGTCCTTGTTTTTCCAAGGGTGAGCGGCGACAACATAAACAAAGATAAAAAAAAAAAACTATCCTAAACTAAACTAGATAAGGTGCGCCGGACGGGGTCGGCGACTTGAGGATGACGGAAGCTAGAGATCGAGATACCATGGCTCTGATACCATGTTAGATTAAAGAAAACCTCGTAGGGAACTTGTATTATTGAGTAACATATTTATAGAGTTACAAAAGAGAGAGAATACAAGACAACCCTAAACTATAAATAAGGTAAAAGATAAATACGGTAATAAAAATACTAGTCTAACTAGGAAAGCAATAATAATACTAATCTAATTAGGAGAGCAATAATAATATCTAACAGGGAGGTTTTGGAAATTACACAATGTGTCAGGGGTCTGTGTGTAATTTTCCCTATAATATATTGTCATTACATGCTACTAGGTAACAACTGTATACTTATAAATTTTGATACACGAATATTTATCAACATTATGATTGAAAAATATAATTAAATATTATGGTTTTATTATATTTAATGATTGAGTGGATAATGAGGCGTAGCTAGGACTATGTTGCATTTAGGGGCGAAAATATCATTCCCCTAGAGAGTTCCAAACACACGCTTTTGTACTTTAGGAAAGAAAAAGAAGCTTCTGAAAAGAAAACGAAACAAAGCCTTGAAATCACGTTTCTTTGCGTGTTAAAGCTAAGTATCAGAATGTTACCTCATTAATAATGTTATGTAATTGCAATTATTTACCAAAGTTAATTCACTTTTATGAGATTTAAGCTTTTGATATTTAATCAAATACCCGTTTGAGAGAGTACTTCAAAATTAAGTAACCCTTTAGCTGGTATCAACCAATTAAAAGGAACATTAATTAACATTGAACTATCCATTTGATTTATATATATATATATATATATATATATGCCTCTTTTGTAATAGTGGATGGAGATTTGCAGTAATCATGTGATGCCCAGATCTAATATTCAAATGGTTCTCCTACCAAACTCTTCTCTTCATTGAAAAAGTGGAAAAAAGTAGTTTTAATAAGTAAGAGCATAACAAAAGTACAAGGACTATTTATATCGAATCAATAGAGAAGCCCACTCAAAGTAAAATCAAAACACACAAGATTTTTTGTGGTTCATGCGAATTGCCTACTTCAATGAAGCACCAGAGAATTTAATTGATATTCGAGTTACAAATTTCAATAAACATATTCAATATATTTATAAACTATTGAACAATTAATAAAATACAGGATAAATGCGAAAAATCCCCCTGTGATATAACTTTTTTGCTAAAAATATCCTGTTATCATGAAATAGCCTAAAACCCCCTCATGTTCTTAAAGAAGTGAAAAATATGTGTTTTTTTGGGTGAAATAATACTATTTTACCTTTGATATTATTTGGAAAGTGTATAAATGACAAATAAGTATGTCAATAAAGGTAAAAAACATGAAAAATACGCTCGATTTTTTACAAAAATTACTTTTTGCAGACTTCTTTAAAAACACAGGGTTTTTTTAGGCTATTTCATGATCATAGGGAGGTTTTAGCAAAAAAAGTCATAATATAGGGGGGTTTCTTGCATTTATCCCATAAAATACCATTCTTAAAAAATTGACACTCTCCGGGAATTCACCGCAGAATTAGATCCACTGCTGGATTCTTTTACAGTACTTTTTTTGTCCGTATCAAGCTTTACAAACACATTATACTTTTTTTAATAGAAAATGTACATTTGATGGACCACTCGTACACTAGGTTGAT
This sequence comes from Buddleja alternifolia, assembly GCA_019426215.1. Classification (NCBI taxonomy): domain Eukaryota; kingdom Viridiplantae; phylum Streptophyta; class Magnoliopsida; order Lamiales; family Scrophulariaceae; genus Buddleja; species Buddleja alternifolia. Next base: position 24,807,298 of record CM033408.1, on the reverse strand, counting down.
TTCTTGAAGTTGCTTAGGAAATGTATATAAAAGCAAGATCCTAGAAATTTTATTCATTTATATTAAAAGATTTCGTACAGAGTAAGTTTCAGGTGCAAGAATATAAGGACTTAATTGGATGACATATACATCTCGGAGAATTTTTTTTCATGACAAAAGTGAGAAAAAAGATTTTTAGGGATAAGAAATGTTGTGTTAGAAATGTGGTTGGATGAGTTTTTTTTAGAAAAAAATATGTAATGATTATGGTTGATGTGATATATTTTTTATTGTGAAAGTTTGTTTATATTAATGTTTAAATATAATTTTTCATAAACATATCTTAGTCAAATTCATTGATTTAGTCATCAAAAAATAGGCAAAATGGATCTTATTTTGCTCGTTACGTTATTTTACATTAGAATATGTAATTAATTTGATTTTCGGTGTTGAACAATAGCCGGACCAAACCCTTTTAATTGGTGAATAAACTGTCAAATCATAAATAGTAAAAATGTATTTTTTTTCTTTTTTTCCAAGAATTTTTCATAGAAACTTTGAGATTTTTATTCAAAAAAATTCTCATGATATGCCAACCAAACGTATTTTTGGGAGAAAAAATGTTTGAAAAATATTTTTTTGGAGATGGAGTGTCCATCCAATTAAAGCCTAAAATTGTTCTTTAATTTTGTTATCTCCTCCATGATTGTGTAGCCATAATCAAATTTAGTATTGCTGTAAATAATCTAAATTAGGCCTATTGATAAGTGGCTTAATCTAGAAGTTTACCCTTAATTAGAAATGATACAGTACATCAATATTTATACAGACATAATAATAGAGAGGTCTAGAAGGGACCCTAATCTCTTAACAAGAAATTTTGAGTTCGAACTCTTGTGTATGTAGAAAATTTCTTCGGAAGAGGTTCTTAAATCCACTAACAATGCATTGAGAGTCTAATTCTGTGCCTACGGTTTTGAAATACGTTGGAAAACGAAAAAAAAAAAATATTGACACAAGAAATCATTTAGTGACTTCGATTAATATCTAACCAATCAATACCTATTTAATTGGAAATGGTAGATGTCTAGGTGACGTTGGAAATGACAAATAATTGTAGTTATGTTGTACTTTTTATCCAGTTGGAAAATTTTACCTTAATTAGTACCGAGTATTTTATAAAAGCTTTTGTACAAAATAATGTAATAAAATGAGATGTTCTTCTAATAATATTACTATGTGTAACAGCTGAAAATCACAATTAAATAGCATCCAAGTGGTGCGATTTCATTTCATGAGCCCTTTAACTAATATTTTGTCTTGAAACTTACTGTTATATTGAAAATAATTAAATTGAAAATTATATTTAATTCCAACATCCTTAACAATAACCGTGACACTGAATCTTAAGAAAAAAACATTGAAAGCACAAAGGGCAGTAGGGCACCCTAATGCATGCATAGTGGAATAGTAAAGTGGAATTATCTGGTGGTTAAATAAAGGGCTTTAATTTGTTTCAAGACAGCACAGTAAAGATGTTAAAGAACCAGTTCTAATTTAGATGGACATCCTTCAATTTAGACCACAGCTGTACCTAAAGGCAAAATAGTGAGAAGCCTATATATAGCCCTTTTTTCCTTTTGCACTATGCATTGTTTCTGTACCTTATGTTAATTCAGGTAAATATCTCAAGTGTTAAGTGGAGTAGGAGAAAAGGGGGAATCCCTAAATTCAAACTATTATTAGATTGTCAAATTCCTTTGCTTTCATTATGCTTAAGCATTGTTAGAGGGCAATATGTTACGTCGAAAATTCTAATTTAGATGAGATTTAATTGGTTGAATCCAGCTAATTAATTATGTAGAGCGCTAATCATATTTGATTTATAGTTGGTCTATACAGGCTAATTTCATGTCACCCAAGTGCATGTGTGTCACTAGATGATGATGTTATTATTTCACTTTATGACATCATCATGTATAAATTTAATGGTTCACATGCATAATTTGGTGGTACCAACTTGGGTGATATGAAATAAACCGTCTACACCAACCAACTTAGTAAATATTGTGTAGGGCCAAACTTGATCCGAAGAAATTTTTTTTACGTCATAGGGTTTTCCCCATCTGAAAAAATGATATATTCACTAGTTGACGATTTATGATCATTGTCTCTAATATAATAATAATAATAATAATAATAATATTCAAAAAGACGTGAAATTCTTTTGAAGGCATCTTTAATGAACAAATTCTTTCCCAAATTGAAGAAGGTGATAAATCAATAATTGTATTAACAGTAACATCTATCATTATTCTAATTGTCAATAGTGACAATAAATTTTTTATCACTAGGTACCAAGAGTGACAGCTTCTATGCAATATCTTGTCACTATTAAATATATAAAACTTGTTCTTGTGACAAAACAAAAAATCTTGTCACTAATATTTTACAATTAGTGACAACATTTACATTGTCACTTGATATTTTGTCATTAAAGTATTATTTTTGTGTAGTGTTATTTTGCATTACACTGTAATCTGTTTTTATAAAGATTAAAACACTTATTATGCATCCAATCACTCAATATATATCTATAATATATAATATCGAATAGATCTGGATCCAATATCGAGGAGTTGAGGGTTAAATTTAAAACCATACGTGGAACTTACTACTTCCTAAAAATCTAGCTAAGCATAAAATTGACATATTTAGTATTTGCAATATATCTTGTTTTATTCGTCTAAACAGGACACCTCCATATTTTGAGATATATATTTGTATTATTCTAAGCGCTAATAGTACAAGAGCCTTCTATCCAAAAGGAAGTGACCTCCATCAAATATTGAACTTTTAATTTGTTTTTCCTTATGGAATTCAAATATTTTTGGACCTTTAATATTAAGTAATTCTTACAGAATTTAAGGACTTCACACCCCGCTATAATTGTAGTCACTCGTCTATTTAATTATATCAATGATTGTGATTATTATAAAATTTTAAATATTGAGAACTTCAAAAAATTATGGAAAGAAATGATTCTTAGCCATTAGAAATTTAGTAAGCATCAAACCAAAGCTTATTGATTTGAAACTTTAATTTATTAGACCACCCATTAGTTATTTTGCTTTAGAAATGTGAATGGAATAGTAGTTTGGTATTCCATCGACTTGTTTTTAGCTAGTCTTGTTAAATAACTATTATTGTATTCTTTATACGACTTTTACAATATTCTTAGTGTAGGATACTCTGTATTTTATATTTTTATTGATCATCACTCAATTTAGTTAGCCATGTTAGCAATTTCTAAGCAACATATAATATAAACAAACGTGGAAAGTCATTAATCCAAGGGAAAATTCCAAGTTCTCTTTGCATTATTTCACATGACATACTAGTTTGGCATCGCCTGGCTTCCTTTTATTTAGCTTGTTAAATAACTATTAATATTGTATCTGTGTAAGACTTCTTTTTTTCAATAGTCTTCATGCAAGGTTCTTTGTATTTTAATTTTTTATTTATCATCACTCAATTTATTTAGTCACATTCGCAATCTCAATTAGCAACATAAAATATAAACAAATATGGAAAGTCATATATCCACTTAAAAACACCACCTTCTTTTTGCGTTATTTCACATGAAATGTTGGTTTGACATCACATCGACTTTTTTTTTTAATCCTTGTTAAATAACGATTATTGTATTCTTTATAAGACTTGATGTGGGTAGAAATCCATCTTTGGGCCAAGCTGGGTTGTCTAACATCATATGGGCTCAGGCCCAAGGGTTTCGTAGACTTGGATCCTTCTAGAAGACATCATATTTGGACAGGCTTAGTTGGACGCCCAGATGACCCGACTTGCACAGGTAGGGCAGCGCTGATTATGGACAGCTGGGAGACAAGATCCAATCAATCCTCAATCTTACCATATATAGACCTGCAGAGATCCGACATATCTTTCCCAATTATACCCGAATTGATTGTAGCCTCATTTAGATAGACTATGATTTGTTCTTATTACCAAATGTATATTTAGCATAGTTGACCTACCCTATTTACCTCCCCATCAAATTTTGTATATATATCGAACTTCAACATCAATAAAAGGATCCGCACTCTTTACCCCCGTGGACGTAGGTCTAATTTTTGGACCGAACCACGTTAAATCTCTTGTCATTTACATTATTGCATTTGTATTATATGTTAATCTCGCCATAATATTCATATTCAACCATATTTTAATATAAATATTATTGATGTGATATTATTGATGTGAAATCCACACACATCAATTGGCGTCGTCTGTGGGAAAATCTGAGCAAAAAAGGCGTGAGGTAGTCATATTTTTTCTTGAAAAATACTTTCTTTTACTGTAATAATTTTTAATGGCAGAAGGGAACGTCATGGAAATGAGAAATGGAGGCGACGACATCGAGAGAGGGAAAAAGGTGATGATATCCCGCCTGGAGAAGAACAGTCCACACCTGAGACACCGGCGCACCTGGTGAGGGGCTCGGCAAATGACTTGCGAGATCCAGTGTTAGGCGACTCGCCGGAAGGCCTGATGGAGGGAAATAACGTTTCCCCTCAAAGTGTGTTGAGCATGGATCTTATCGTTCAAAGGCAAATCGACAAAACTGTCACCAAGGTGGTAGATTTTAAACTTGCAGGTGTGGCAAATCGTGCATGTAGGGACGATTTTGTGTCCCCTCCTCAAAAGGGAGCGTCCAGAGCTGGAAACGCGGAGACTGGGGGTGTCAACGACGTCACCCCTGACGGCAACTCGGGCAAACGCGCTAAAATCCCAGAGTATCCGGAAGAGGAAGGAGAGAGAAGAGGCATCGCACCTAAAAAAAAGTACTTAGCTCCAGAGGAGCGTCACATTCATCGTCTAGACCTGGAGGATGAGGATGACCTGGCAGGTTGGGCACCCCGACCTGGCCTATAGAAAGAACAAGAACATGCTGATGAACTGCATCAGGTGATGCAGCACTCGCACCACGACATACCTGGGAAAGACGACCTGCAGAAATGCCCTTATTGGGTCCTCGATAGGCGTGACAAAGATCTAGAGAATGAGGCTAGCAGCTTTGTATCTGCCAGATCTGGTTGGGCAGACCTTGGCAGGATGACTAGAGCAAAGGAAAAGCTGGAGCAAATGGAGCTCATGGCAAAACGAATGCAAGAAATGGAATGCAAAATGACTGGAGGCAAGATCCAAATGGATCGGGGGATTCCATTCACGGAATCCATCATGAGGGAAGAATTGCCGAGGGACTTTAGGGTTCTTTCCATCGTACCCTACAAAGGAACAACAGATCCAGAGGATCACCTATATACTTTTCGAAATTTTGCTTTGCTGCACAGGTATTATGATGCTATCAAATGCAGGGTCTTCTTGACTACGTTAGCCAAATATGCACAACAATGGTTCAATCAACTTCCCGATGGGTCCATTGGATCCTTCTCAGAGTTTAGCTTAAGGTTTTTGCATCAATTTGCTAGTAGAAAGCGGCACGAAAAAACTCCATTGAGTTTGTTCAACATCAAACAGAGAGGAGACGAGATCCTACGTGCATACGTCAAGCGTTTCAATATGGCTACGTTGGAGGTACCATCTGCAACGTTCGACCTGAAAATCAGTGCTTTTACGCAAGGCCTAAGGGAAGGAGATCTCTTCAAATCACTCAACAAAAGGCTAGCCCTGGGCTTCGACGAGTTACTCGACCGGGCTAAAAAATACATCAACATGGAGGACACGCAAATCATGCGGCGGTCCGAGCAAAGAAAAGACAAGCATGAGGAGGATAATCGCAACAAGACTCGCAGGAGTAGTTGGACCCCTAGTCCAGCCCTGGTAGCCATACCTAGGCCAAGTATGCACGCCAGACAATGGCGTCCTCGAGCAATAAGAGAAGGCATAGGATACGAGCTCATCATCAAAAACAGGGAGGTAAAAGAAAAGAAACTACACAACTCACTTTCGTGGAGCAAGCGGTTGCATTTAGCGGATGCAACAAGCCTTTGAACCCTTGAGTTACCTCAAAGGACGAGTTATAGTCTCGTGAGGGTTTGCAGACGATATACCCACAAAATCGAAAGATTTTCAACCCCGATCACTCAACGTAAATTACAATGATTAATAGCACACAATGGTATGAATTCACCTGTTTAAGCTCAAGGTACATATATATACACGTTCACCACTTGCTCATGTTACGCCTTAACATCGAAAAGATCATCCTAAGGGTGTAGTGTAATAAATCTCAAGTATTATAGTCGAGTGGCATTCTTACCACTTTTCAAGCATTAACCCCATATTTATCAACTTTTGATTATTCACATGGTACGAGAATTGAATACAACTTCATAGCCACTTAAAAATTCATCACTTCATTCCACTTTCGGCTTTAACTTATGCACTTTCAACTCGAAACATTAGAGGCTAGACCATGTGCAATGTTCGACCCTCTTAGGCTTTCAATGACACCCTTGTAACGAGCTTTAGGCCAATAACTCCTAAACCAGACGGTTTTCGGGTATCAAATGTAGAGACATTCCTAAGGGCTTAATCGCTCGAGTGTCAAAGGCCACAAAATCAAACTAGGTCTCTATTCCCTTTACACTTTCATGGGCTTGAGCTTAGCTCAAATTAGCTTAATAGTACAGTATTCTAGGCATGGTGCTCTTCGCCCCCAGTATCTATTAAGCCTGACTTTTTCAGTCATACCAATGTTCAACCTCTTTTAATTATTGTTAAACATACGAAGCTACATTCTCAACTCATAACTCATGTGAAAATTCTAAGTCGATATTTTTCGGGATCAAGCCTTTAAGTGTTTCAAAATGGTTGCCCACTCAACTCCTCTACCCTCGATTTATGTGCATATGTGAATCATCTTACGGTCAATCTAGTCTAGTTAGGGTCCCACAAGCAAGGAACGATGTGTATAGCCATTAAAAACCAAATTGATAGAGAAAAAATACCATGTATTCAAATTAACCATGCTCAATGCCTCAAGTGAAGGGTTGAAATTCTATCCAAAAATTTGTTATGCTTGATTTTCACAAAAAAATAGCACAAAATACATGTAATAGCGACGATTCCCCAAACTTGAGCTAAAAACAAAGATCCACGACATATAGACCCCCCAACACTTAAACTCAACATTACCCTCAATGTTGACGCAATATACATACTCACAAGGGGAGTACCGAGAGTACTTACAACAAGGGTGCCGAAAAAGCAACCCTCAATCACGTGAGATCCGCTCCAAGCTCAAATCCGCTACGAAAGATATTCCAAAGAAAAACTCGTCTACTACATGTTATGCACTCACACACAAACCATCAGACATAAAGAAAAACATGCCAAAAGTGCATGCTTGAACACAACACAAGGAAACAAACTAAACTAAACAAAAAAAAAAAACAAAAGCAAAACAAAAAGAAAACTTACAACTTGGGTTGCCTCCCAAGAAGCGCTTTTTTATAGTCATTAGCTTGACTTATCGGGTCGGCTTAAGGAGGATGACGTATGAATGCTTTGTTTACTCTCCAATCAAGAATGAAACATGGGCCCGGTGTTGTGAGAAGTAGCTTGAGTATGGGCCAAGAAATCGTCATTTCTTCCCCATGTGTCGGGTGATGATATAGACTATTCTCCAAGCTATGGACAGTAGATCTTTTTCCTTCACCCTTCGAAAGTGATAAACTTGGAGTTTGTGAGGTAGGACTCGAGTAGATTATTGGTTATCCTTTCCTAAAAAGCTCAACATAAAGGATCAAAAGCATCAATGCGTAAAGATAATGTAGAATCAATTGGATGCTTAAAAACCTCATAGTTATCACAAATAACCATGTCATCTCCTACACTAGAGGACAACTTACTATCATGGGAACTAATGACCTCTATACCCGTGGAGAGGGAAGAAGATACCAAAGAAGCTTCTGGTAAAGGCTCGAGTGTCCTTTCCTTCAACGTCGGCTTCTTTGATATCAATTCTTCGATAAAAATGGGGCCGGGTATCGCTTGAATGTCAGGTGTGCGACGCTGAGGCGATGACACCTTCATAGAAATCCTCTCATTTTTCATTTCCTCAATGATCATTAGAGCCTCCTTAATTGGTCCTTCATACAAAGCATCAATGGCTTTGTGTACCAATTTCATACTTTTCGGCTGATCCAAATCATCTAGTGTGAGTTGTAAGCCGTATAGGAGTTGTCGAACCCATTCTCGTTCCTCCAGAGTCGGGGATAAATGATATCGCTCCTGTATGGTAAAGACGCGGATGGTAGACAATCCCGGACCGACTGAAGTGGTTGAGAAGGAGGCGGTGTGCATAGCTTGGAGAATGCCTTGTAACCACTCCCGATCCTTCGGTAAATTCATATCCGGGAAACGTGCATTCGGATTTGGTTGATAGATATTGTCCGCCATCTCTCGAACTCATCTACAAACCCGGAGCACATGTTCAAAATAAAAATAACAAAATCAAGCAAAGGCTCATTTGAGGACCGGGTCATGCACCACAAATCGAACCTATCAATTAAGCACAAGAAACAAAATTAGACTAAACACGAAAATAAAAGAAAATCAAGAAATAAACGAAAACTAAGAATTATGAAAAATGTAAACGAAAATCAAAAACTAAAATAAACAAGTCCCCGGCAACGGCGCCAAAAACTTGACACGCTAAAAGCTAACGTGCTATGATAGCAAGTGTACTAGACGTGTGTAGTAATAAGTGGACAAAAAGTCCGAGTTGTCGAACCACAAGGACTTGAATTCTAGTTAATGATTTTCGATAAAAGAAAAGACAATTAAAGTAAAGTGCAAGAAAAAGATTAAACAAACGAAGAACTAAAGAGAAACGTACTATAGATTAAATCTCACGTATGATAAAATGACTAAGGCACATGCTACAACCGAATCTACTCGTCAATATATATGAGCTACTCCTCGAATTATTAGACTCCTATTGCTTTGGTGGAAATTCCTTAGATAATTATTACCCGATGTCTCGGCACATAATAATCCTATGATTAATTGATGGTTCTCTAAATATGTCTATCCGAGAATCTAATCAATAACCACGCATTAACGTTCTAGAGTTTCCCGGATAAATCCGGCTAACTGCACCCGGAAATCTTTACCTAGTCTAGGGGCAATTCCACATTAGTTTCGGATGATGAGTTGATTCCATTGAACCCTAATCTATCTTCTCTCGAATGACTAGACTAGGCAAGATAGCAAGCATATGGTGATCAAGCACATGATTGTAATAAAAGCTCAAAATCAACACACAAAGCAATATGAGAATTAATACGAAAATTCACTTCACATATATTGATTCATAAATTGGCTTTCACATGGCCTTAGTTCTCTAATATTAGCCTCTCATCAAGGCCTTAAGAAAATCTAATACAAACATATACATACTCATGGAAATAAACATGTAAATGCAAGTAATTAAAACTCCCTCAATTGATTGATGATGGATCCTTGCTTTTGAACTTCAATCCTTAACTCCTCTCTCTTGTTCCCTTCCAAAAGTGATGAAGAATGGTGATGAATGATGATGGGTGAAGAGTAATGGCCAGCTGCCTCCTCCTCCAAGATCGATGATGATGATAAGTGAAGAATGAACGATGGCTTTCACCTCTCCCCTATCCTCCAATAATGGTCCAGAGTGAAGCCTCCCCCCCCCCCTCTCCAAAGTGATTGGTCAAGTGTGAAGATGCCCCCTATGGACAAGAAATGATGGGCTCTTTATTCTACTCCAAACCCCATCATGGTGTGCAATAAACAATTCCCCTTCCCCTCTTGCATGTCCCCCACACATGTGCATGACATCTTGGCTTTAAATATTCCATTCCCCCATCAAATGATGAACTTTTGGCTGAAAGGAATCAAAACTCGGGTGTGGTCACGCCTAGGCGGGGGCATGACGGCGCCTAGGCGTCGTCGGCAGAATGCTGAGCGTATTTGCCTCTGTCCGGCGCAGAAATCGTATTTTCTTTATAACTCTCTCTAAAGAACTCCGATTTGGATGATTCAAGTCCTCATTTGAAGCTAACACATAGTTATACAACTTTGTAGAAGGACACTTCATCCAATTTGGTCTCTAAACATATGGAAATAGCGCTCAACCGTGGAAACTAATGCAGATACGACGCCCAGGCGTGGACAGGATGGCGCCTAGGCGTGGACAGGATGGCGCCTAGGCGTGGTAAGCAGAATGTTGACGTTATTTGCATCTTGTCCGGCGCCTGGGCGTGGGTGGAAAGGACGCTTGGGCGTAGGGGTGCGTAGCAATTTGGCCTAAACTTGTTTTATACGTCGTTTTTCATCCCGTTCTTCGATTGTATCCATTTAAGACCTGAAATCACTTAATGCACGAATTAAACGCACATGTGGCAAGAATCAAGCGATAAATGAACCTAAAACATAAACGCAAAGGGGCTTAAAAACACGTAAAAATGCCTCTGATCAACGAGGCAACAGGAGCGAGCATCTAATGGCGGTGGAAGAGAAAAATGTGGTGCAATGGCCAAAAGGAGCAGACCAAGACCCTAAAAACTCGCCTAGCAACGTCTACTGCATATACCATAGAGAATTCGCGCATCACACCGATGACTGCCCAGAGCTCGTCGAAGAAATCTAACGACTAGCTAGGATGGGCTACTTGAAAGAATCTGTGATACAAACCAACAATGGAAACAATCCTGCCCCATTTCGCGGGGGTAGTAGCTGGAGAGGTCGAGGAGGAAGATGGAAGGGCCGTGGAGGTGGTAGAGCCAGACCCGCAGGGAGGGAAAACTTTCCTCAACCAATTAACAAACAACTTGCTTTGGAAGCCACACCTAAGGAGGTCAATAGCATCGATCGAGAGATCATCTATATGATCTCGGGAGGATTAGTTGAGGAAGAATCTAAGAGACAACTCAAGTGGTGGGCAAGGTCTGTAGAGACCGTACTTGCATTTTACATGAACGTCAATCAAACCCGACCTAGGCAGGAAATACGATTTGGACCTGAAGACGCGTGGACTGTGTTAACACCTTACAGCGATGCATTGGTCATCACAGTGATGATTGCAAACTACGAAGTTCAAAGGATATTTATCGATAGCAGTAGCTCGGTAGATATCTTATTCTACTAAGCATATCGAAAGATGAACCTGGGGGATGCTAGGTTGGAACCGGTGAAGACTTTTCTCTTTGGTTTCGCAGGTGAGGCGACACAACCTGTGGGACAGGTAGTATTACCTCTCTCCCTAGGAGGAGGATTCAACAAAGTAACAAAGTTGACTAGATTCCTAGTCGTGGATACCCCTTCAGCCTACAACGTCATACTCGGCCGACTTGCACTGGTATTGTTCGAAGTAGTGGTATCAATACCACACATGAAGATCAAGTTCCCAACACTCGATGGAATGGGAGAAGTATCTGGAGATCAACACCAATCCAAGAGATGTTACTTAGTCTCACTAAAACAAAGAGAAATACCAGATGAAGATAAAAAATGCAAACCCGAACTAGCGGCATTAGAAGGAAGCGAAGTGGCTAAAAAGCCTGTTTCGTCACACGTCGAACCTATCAGAGAGCTCATGAGCATAAAGCTCATATCGGGAGACAAGAGAAAGACTGTCAGGATTGGTTCTCACCTGAATCTCGACCTGAAGGAAGAATTGATAGCCATGCTGAGAGAGCATGTAGATGTGTTCTCGTGGTCAGCCAATGACCTTGTAGGTATAGACCCAACAACCATACAACATCATCTCAACGTATTTCCCAACGCGAAACCTGTCATCCGAAAGAAGAGAGACTTCGGCCCGGAAAAAAACACCATAATCAAGACGAAAATAGACAAACTACTCAAAGCAAAGCATATAGCAGAGATTCAGTTCCCAGAATGGGTGTCTAACGTTGTTCTAGTACTGAAAGGAGGGACCAAGTGGAGAGTGTGCATCGACTTTCATGATCTAAATAATGCCTGCCCTAAAGATCACTACCCCCTACCTAGAATCGATCAACTAGTAGACGCTAAAGCTGGTTTTGAATTATTGAGCACCATGGATGCGTAGAGTGGGTCTCATCAGATACCCCTAGACATGGAAGACCAAAGGAAGGTTAGCTTCATAACCTCCTTTGGTACGTACTGCTACATAGTGATGCCCTTCGGCCTTAAAAACGCCAGAGCTACATACCAGAGATTGGTCGACATGATGTTTTGCGACCAGATCGAGAGGAACATTGAAGTTTATGTGGACGATATGGTGGTCAAAAGCCGGACCTCCAGCACGTATGTGCAAGACTTGTAGCAAACTTTTAAAACCCTTCGAAAGTATAAGATGAAGCTGAACCCAACTAAGTGCGCATTTGGGATTAAAGGAGGAAAGTTCCTGGGCTACATGGTCACGGAAAGAGGCATAGAGGCTAACCCCGATAAGATCAAAGCCATCCAAGATATGGAACTACCTAGGGATGTAAACGAGGTTCAACGACTAAATGGAAGGATCACGGCCCTGAGCCGATTTATCTCCAAATCGGCGGAGAGAAGCTTACCATTCTTCAAAATATTAAGGGAAGCAGATGGTTTCAGTTGGAGCGAAGAATGCCAGCAAGCCTTCGCTGAGCTGAAAGAATACATGAACCAAATCCCCCTGCTAACCAAACCCGTGCAAGGTAAGCCATTAATGTTGTACATAGTTGTGGTTGATCGAGCTGTCAGCACTGTCCTTGTACGAGAAGAAGGAAAGATGGAGAAGCCTGTATACTATGTCAGCAAAGTACTCTCAGATGCAGAATCAAGGTACTCGGAGATCGAAAAGATGGCTTTCGCGTTAGTCATCACGCATGACGGCTGAAACCTTACTTTTTGACATACAAGATAATTGTAAAGACCAATCAACCACTCAAAACAGTGCTGGGAAAGGCTGAAACATCCGGCCGCCTTGTCAAATGAGTTGTGGAGCTAGGAGTGTTCGAGATAGAGTACGCATCTCGAACTGCAATCAAAGCACAAGTCCTGGCAGTTTTTGTCAATGAAATGACAAAGTCTGAGCAGGAAGAGAAAGAAAATGACAAGGTTTGGCTCATGTATGTTGACGGATCAGCTACGCAGAATGGAAGTGGCGTAAGTGTGGTTCTCACCACACCTGAGGGAGATCAACTGGAGTATGCCGTCAAGTTCGAATTCAAGTCAAGCAATAACGAGGCCGAATATGAAGCGTTCATCATAGGACTCAAAATGGCACTCAAAGGAGGAGCTAAGAATCTGATAGCCTATTTGGATTCGCAGCTCGTAACAAAGCAAATTGAAGGAGCCTACGAGGCCAAGGAAGAGAGAATGGTGAAATACCTGGAAACCATCGAGACATTGCGGAGAAACTTCCAAAAGCTAGAAATACATCAAATACCACAATCGGAGAACGCTAAAGCTGACTTTCTGTTAAAGTTAGGCAACTCAGTCATTAATTGCAAAACAAGGCACATCACCATCCAGTCTGTACCTGGGTCAGGTACAGAGCAAGAAGTATTACCGGTAGATGAAGATGGAGAATGGAGAACTGAGATCATCTGATATCTCACTCAAGGAAAACTCCCCGTGGAAAGGAACGACCGGCTATGCCTACAAACCAGAGCTAGTAGGTTCGTCATGATCGATGGGGTGTTGTACAAAAAATCATTTGTGCAGCCACACCTGAGATGTGTTTCATCGGAGAAGGGGGAGTACGTGCTAAGAGAAATTCATGAGGGAGATTGCGGCAGCCACATTGGAGGATCAGCCTAGAAAAACTTTGAGGGCCGGATACTTCTGGCCATCCCTTAAGGAGGATGCGGCTAACCTGGTGAAGAAGTGTGAGCAATGTTAGTTACATGCTAGCCTTATCCATCAACTTGTAGAGGTAATGCGTTCCATGAGTGTCCCATGCCCCTTTGCGAGATGGGGTATGGATATTGTGGGACCTTTTCCAATAGCGAAGGCATAAAAGAAATTTCTACTAGTGCTAGTGGACTATTTCAGCAAGTGGGTGAGGCCGAAGCCCTAGCTGGGATCACGGAAGCAGAAGTCATCAAGTTCCTTTGGAAGAACATCGTTTGCCGATTTGGCATACCTAGGGAGATCATAGCTGACAACGGAAGGCAATTCAGCGAAGTTAAGCTGAGGAGGTGGTGTGAAGAGCTGGGGATCCAGCAACGCTTCAGCGCGGTAGCTCATCCAAAAACCAATGGTCAGGTAGAGGTTACTAATAGAATAATTGTACAAGGTGTAAAAACCAGGTATGACTACACCTTTTCTTTTCGATTACATATCTCTTATATTAGCCTATTCAACTTTATAAAGAATACATCACTAATGTGCTCATGGAATACATTGGGTGGGAATTGGGTTGAGGAATTACAATCAGTGTTATGGTCATATCGAACCACCCCAAAATCTACTATAGGAGAGAGTCCTTTTCACCTTGTGTATGGAACAGAGGCGGTTATACCTGCAGAAGTCAGGGTGCAAACCCACAGGATCAGACACTTCAAACCTTAGTAGAACGAGGAACGACTAAGGGAAGAGCTTGACCTCGTCGAGGAAGATAGAGACAAGGCGTACCTGAGGGTAGAACAGTACAAACAAAGGATCATGCAGGACCAAGCAGCAAAGGTGAAGGCCAGATCTCTACAGGTGGGCGATCTAGTACTCAAGAGGGTAGATTGGGTGAGCACAGTGAAGAAGTTAAACCCCAAGTGGGAGGGTCCCTACAAAGTGATCAAGGTGTTAGCCGGAGGAGCATACGAGCTGGAGGATGGTGAAGGAAGACTGTTACCTCGCCCTTGGAATATGCAAAATTTGAAAAAGTTTTACATTTGATTATTCATAATTTGCTTTATTTTACATTTTTGATGTATCGACTCACGAAACTACTAATATTTCTGGTTGAAGTTAAGATTGTGTTTTCAGGTAATACCTAAGAATGTAATGCCTTCTTTGCAAGGTCAGGTGCAAAGCTCCGAAAATCTAGTAAGAATTTGTTTTATTAAGAAATTTGGTATGATGTATATGTATACAAATTGATGATTGAACTGTGGAGTAAGGGTAGTTGGTGAAAGGGAGGTAGTCGGAGGACTAGGAATGCACCACCTGCGTAGGTAGTCGGGGTTCATGACGCCAGACATAAAATCGGTGGTGGACCCGAAGGCCCTATACCAAGACGAAATAAGGAGGGATTGGGTGAGGAATCACCTTCGGGGTGGTTCCAGGACCTATCCTAGGAAGACCGGGGTTTGGAGCGACAAGGAGGAAAGGGAAGCCATAAGGTTGGAAAAGAAATAAGGAGGGAAGGCATGGAGAAATGTGGGAAATAAAACAGGATACCTGCGGTAAGGGCTGGCCACCCTTGCCCGTTCAGGAAATTTGTGTATGGAAGGAAGAGAAAGGTGTAATAAGGCAGGTGGAAAATGCAAGTCCCCACGACTGCATAGGTGCGGTGCAAGTCCCCACGATTGTACGCACTTGTTAACGGGTGTTTGATCTCGTGGGCAAGTCTCCACGATTGCATGGTAAGGTTGTTTGATCCCAATGCAAGTCCCCACGATTGCATAGTGACAATAAAAGTCCACATGATTGTATGTGTCAAGAAGAAACTAAGAATTAACGAACGATTTGAGGTAAGGCCCTTAGACCAGAGTTGCAGCTACGATTCAGTTCAGGTCTGGTGGTATTACCTAATGACTAACCAGTTTATCTGATCTTGAAAGGAGTACTTGGAATTTTTCATGTATATCAAATGTTGTAGGTATGGAAAGTGAAAGTACCAGTGGAGGTATGATTGCATTGTTTATTTCATTTTTACCAAGGGTATAATTTGAATATATGAAAGACTAACTTGCTTCCGTGAAAGAAGTCAAGGATTTTTCGTATTTCTCCATATTTTTGGCAAAAGTATGCTGGTATGGTTCAAAAGGCTGAAAAGGAACTATGGCACGCACAGGTAAGCTTTTAACTTTCTAAGCACGTCAGATAGCAAGCGAAGAGTATATATAAATAGGCATCATATTAGAAATGTAATAAAACTAAGTAGTTATCCATCCCAATTGGGGGCAGATCTGGCATAACAAGCATAAAAACATGAAAATAAATTGTTTAAGGGCCACATACGCCCAAAACCAAATTAACAGAAATATAAATGGTTCAAAAGGCCACATACAACCATCAAATGATGGAGAAGCACAGCAAAACGGGTCATCATACGGGGGCAAATTGGTTTAGAGGGATGCGATACCTATTGGCTATATATCTCAATCAGAAGGCGAGGAATGGGGAAACGCAGACTGCCCAGAGTTGGGCAACGTAAAAACAAGCATAGCCTAGGGGATGGCGATGTCGCCTGTCCTGCGCAGTCGGGACTACAATCTGATATCTCTCAGATATACCATACACATGACGTATTTTTCGTTCTTGTTGAAGAGTGAAATGCGATTGGAGGGCTTCTACAACATCCAGGGCCCCGATTTTACTACTTCCCGGGTTTTCACCCTGGGAAAGGGATGAGATGAGGGTAGTATTACACCCATCGGACTCAGTGTCGGAGGACTCAACGTCAATAATCTTGTCACCTTCGGTGACACTATATAAGTCGCGCACAAACAATGAAGTCTTCTCCTCAGAATCGGAGGCAGTCTCCAGCAAATCACGAGGCTCACCTCGATTATGAGAATCGGACCTAAGACTGTTCGACATATATTCAGCACACAAAGAAAAATGACAAAGACAACAACAACAGCAAAATTACGGGAATTTCTCACAGAACTACGCAGCACACAAAACAAACAACATATAAAGAGAGAAGAAGGAGAGAAACAAGCAATACCTAAGGAAGTGGGCAATGAATGTGGGTAACCACTGCTACAATAGAAGAATTGAAGAAGAGGAGGAAAAGGGTTTTTTCTGATTTTAATGCTAAAAAAGAAATCTAAAAAAGGGAAACAAAATCGACGATTTTCTGCAAGTTACCTTATTCAAAATTAAAAACTCAAAAATAAAATTAACATACAAGGAAAGAGGCGGGCTTCATCCCCAGCCGTACACGTGGCAGCCATCAAACACATACCTAAGGGAAGTTATGGCGGCACCATCTAGCGAGGTCATGATGAGGGTGCAACTTTCTCGAGTTCCAAGGCAATAACTGCAGAGGCATGGAGAAGTCCAATTGGTTAGACAAACTCACGAGTAGGGTTTTCTCCAGACCTACACAAGAAGGCATCCCCGAGCTCTGCTGGTCATATTGCCATACCTGGATTGATTGAAGATTCTTTCGGTCTTTTTTCGCTTCAGCTTATCTTCCACCTGCACACCTAGAGTTTTGTCAGCTCGACCCATATCAATTATTTCTTTTCAACTCTTACAGCTTGACTACGTCAAACTTTAGAGTTGGGGGGACTATTGATGTGGGTAGAAATCCTTCTTTGGACCAAGCTGGGTTGTCTAATATCATATGGGCCTAGGCCCAAGGGTTTTGTCGACTTGGATCCTTCTAGAAGACATCATATTTGGACAGGCTTAGCTGGAGGCCCAGATGACCCGACCTGTACAGGTAGGGCAGCGCTAATTATGGACAGCTGGGAGACAAGATCCAATCAATCCTCAATCTTACCATATATAGGCCTGTTGAGATCCGGTCTATCTTTCCCAATTATACTCGAATTGATTGTAGCCTCATTTAGATCGATTATGATTTGTTCTTATTACCAAATGTATATTTAGCATAGTTGACCTACCCTATTTAACCCCCCATCAAATTTTGTATATATATCAAACTCCAACATCAATAAAAGGATCTTCACTCTTTACCCCGTGGACGTAGGTCTAATTTTTGGACCGAACCACGTTAAATCTCTTGTCATTTACATTATTGCTTTTATATTATATGTTAATCTCGCCATAATACTCATATTCCCTCATATTTTAATATAAATATTATTGATGTGAAACTCACACATATCAAGACTTATTTTCAAGATTCTTTGGACAGGGTTCTCTATATTTCAATTTTTTATTTATCTAATCAATTTAGTTAGTTACATTCGCAATTTCAAGCAACATAAAGTATAACAAACGAGAAGATTCATTTATCCATTGAAAAACACCAACTTGTTTTGGTATTATTTCACATGAAATGCTAATTTGGTATCACACCGATCTTTTTTTTCTTTAGCCTTGTTAAACAATTATTATTGTATTCTTTATAGGACTTTTTTTCAATATTCTTCATGCAGGGTTCTCTACATTTCATTTTTTTATTAATCAACATTCAATTTAGTTAGTTACAGTTAGGGCTGTTCATCGGTTCGGTTCGAGCCAAAACCAAACCGAAAATTCGGTTCGCCGAAAATACGAACCGAAAAAATTCGGTTTGGTTCGGTTCGAGCAAAACCGAATTTATTTTAAAAAAAATAAAATTAAACCAAATAAAACAGCAAAACAGCACGAGCAATGAGGAAATAGGCGAGGAAATCCAATATAGCAAAACAATTTCCAAACAAACAAGACTATTATATTCCAAACAAACTAAACTATTATATTCAAAAAAATTACCAACAGTAAAGCTGACTGGAAAGCGAGAAATTAAACCGAGAAGCAAAAGCCGACTGAGAAGCGAAAGAGTTGGGTGGCGGTGAGCAGCAGGAAGTATGCGGCGGCGAGTAGAAAGATGTTGGGCGGCGGTGGTGGAATTGGGGAAGAGGGATTTGAGCAGCAGCCTTATATCCTCCGTGGAAGACTTGAAGAGTGAGAAAGCGTAATTATTGAATAATATATTATATATTATATATTATATAACATATATAATATGTAATTCAATATATTAAAAAAAAAATCAGTTTTCGGTTCGGTTCGGTTAACCGAACCGTAAAACCGAAATCGAACTGAAAACCGAATTTCTGTAAAAAAACAAAAACCAAAAACCGAACCGAAATTTTCGGTTCTCGGTCCGATTCGGGTGGTTAACCGAATTTTCGATTTTTTTGAACAACCCTAGTTACATTCGCAATTTAAAGCATCATAAGATATAAACAAACGTGCAAAGTCATTTCCACTAAAAAGACCGACTTCTTTTGTGTTACTTCACAAGAAATATTAGTCTGGGATCGCACCGACTTTTTTTACTTAGCCTTGTTAAATTATTATTATTATTATATTCTTTATAGAATAACTTTCATTTTACCCCTTTGTACTCTAAATTGTATAATTTTACGGCCTTTACTCTTGAAAATTCTCAAATTATTATTATCTTTAAGATTTTCATTTAAATTGCATCACTGAACTCCCTTGTACTCTTAAAAATACTAAATTAATGTACTTATAGTTTAATAGATTAATTTAATTTATAAAATTGAAATTAACTACTACTTTTTTCTAAAATAATGTCCAAAACTTAAATAAACTCAATTAAAAATATCCTTACATCACTAAATTCTTAATTATTATTTCTATAAGAAAAAGCAATATAAAGAAAACTATGTTATTCCTTTTGAAAATAAAAAAATTAATCTAATGTTTTTCATCATTATAGAATTTTTGTGTAAATGGACTTTTAAAGCATTCTTTTTTTTAGTAAAATCCATATTGGCATTGGTTGCATAAAATCCAAAGTACTTGTGTCTATTTTTCTTGATTATAGTATGCACATATATGCGTGTTAGAGATACATTTCAAAATCATTAAATATAAAAAGGGAAAAATTAAAAGATCTCTCTAAAAGTATTATTTATTTGTAAAGATCCCCCAAACAATCTGTTTTAGTTGTTGGAGAATTTGATTAGTGATTGCATGCACACTACAGGATGGTAACAAGTCCCAAAGCTCATAAAATTATATAGTTGAGTTTGGGCCGAGCTTACAAAGAATATGAACTAAGTTTGAACCTACGGTCAATAGGCACGATGTTATTTAAGCTTAAGCGAACTGAAGCTAAGTTCATAAAGATTAATTGTTGATTATATGTAGCTATCCAACCTTTAGGTCCTGTTAGTCTCCATTACAGTTTTGGACTGACTTCGTAACTGATCTAACTCAAATCCAGGGACTCGAATATATTAGTTTGGAAGGACTCGTACCCTACCACGAGTATGGTGATGAAGATTTAAGACTACACTCAATAATAATCAAGCTATCTACGTACCTAATCAGGATCAAGTCAACGTAGTTCTATATATAAGAGTGTATAATCAAGGTCATACTCGGTAGATGATTCTGACTTCTAAATTTATATGTATATAGGAACGTACCTCTTAGTCTATAAACTCATTACTAATGAATATACGAGGCTAAAACCAGAGAGAATATTTTTGAGATTTCAACCCCTAATAAATGTTCTGAGGGAGTATTTATAGCACCTACCCTGTACAAGTGGTTGGTGGCCATCTGCAGGATGACGACAGATGGCATCATTGGACGGTGGATGACTCGGATAGGAGGGTCGGGTCGTTCACTGTTACTTAGCGCGGATCTTCAAACTTTTTACTTTTTTACTTTTATTTGTGCTTTCTAGAGAGAGAATTTTATATATAGAGAGAGAATTTTCATAGAGAGAGTTTTTATAGAAAGGTACTGAGTTTATAACGGTAAACGAGTTGCAGTCAGGTCGTCCGCCATTTATATCTTCGTTATTCTCGTACGTACTCTTTCCTTCGCTTATTTTTCTCCCTTTACTACTATGGCTCGTACTAGATCCTCTGCATCTGTCAATAATAACGAGATCTCAAGTTCTTCTGAAAAAGAGACCGTGTCAGATGCCCTCGATCGTTTGGTTGAGGGGTTCGTTCCACTGAATGATGTGCCTGAGTCATCAAATAGGAATCAGGTTCCTGGGTCATTGAATAGGAACGAGGGCGCAGAACTCGTAGATTTAGAGAGCCCCGCCAATGTGAACACCCATATCACTTGGCTTAACCAAGTGTCAATTGTTAGGCCGACTAGAGAACACGATCTAAGGTTTAGATATTTTATCCCTACAAAATATGAGATCCGATTTCCTGGTCCTTCAGATCGCATGCATAAACCCCCTATAGGTTTTCGTACATTTCACATCACCCATTTGATCTCCGGTGTTAGGTTTTCGCTTCATGCTAGTATTAATGATATTTTGTTAAATTACGGATTATGTCCGACCCAGTTTCTACCCAATTCATATAGACAAATAGTGCTTTTTATAATTTTAATGACTGCTGACACACTAGAACCTCATGTGTTTGCACAGCAAGTGGACTGGTCGTGTGTAGTAATAAAGTGGACAATTAAGTCCGTATTGTCGATCCCACAGGGAATTGTATTTTAGTTTTAGACTTCTAGATAAATGTTATAGTATTGGTTAAACTAGCATAGATGTGGGAAAAGTAACAATAAAGGTAAACAACTGATTGAAACTTTAATTGTTAAACACGACTAAGGCACATATTAGGGCTCAATTTGACACAATATGTTAATAACGTAAGTTGTTGAATCATTAGACCTGTATTGCTATGGTGGAAAAATCCTTTTATAATTACTACCTGATGTCTCGGCAATAATAATCCTATGACCAATTGATGGTTCCCAAGATGTTTCTATTAGAGAATCTAACCAATAATCATGCATTCAAGTTCTAGAATTTTTTCGGATTAATCCGGCTAACTGCATCCGGGAATCTCTACCGTTTGTCACTTAACGACAATTCCTCATTGTTTGCGGATTATGTTGTGAATCTTATGCACCCTAGATCAATTTTCTCTCGAAACTTTCACCTAGGCAATTTATCGAACACGTGGTGATCAAGCACATGTATGTAGAACAAGAACATCCTCACAACACATAGCAATACATGAATTTCTTCAACAACCAACTATTATATAAATACTTCACAAATAGGCCTTCACATGGCCTTAGTCTTATAGATTTAGCTCATAATCAACGGTACAAGAGAATATGAGAAAAATATGTAATTGTTCATGATTAAAGATGAAATGAAAGCAATAAATCACTCCCTAGTACACTTGATTGATGATAAAATCCAAGTCTAAGTTTCAATCCCTTGCTAATCCTCCTTTTTGTCCTCCAAAATATTGTGTATCAAGTGGATTTTGTCTTCCAAATAGCCTCCAAATGTTAACCCTAGTTGCTGGTCTTGATGTTGTATTTATAGAGGTTCAAAAACAGAACATCGATGCCCAGGCGTGCATTAATCCACGCACAGGCGTGGCAGAGTCGGGCAACGGCGTCCAGGCGTGAAACAAGCCAAGCACAGGCGTGGCAGTGGTGGCGCACAGGCGTGCTTATGATCACGCCTGGGCATGATGCTCAGTGTCATTAATCCATTTTCTTCTACTTGGTGCACAGGCGTGGCAAAGGTGGTGCACATGCGTGCTTGTTTTTGTCTTGAAGAACTGTTTTGAAGTGTTTTTTCGCCCTTTCTTCGATTGTATCAAATTAAAACCTGTAGTCACTTAACGCACGTATTAAACGCACAAATGGCATGAATCAAGTGATAAATGAATCTAAAACATAAACTCAAGGGTCTTAAAAACACATTCAAATGACTCTTATCAACACCCCAACACTTATCAATTGCTCCCCCTCGAGCGATAAGACCATACGAAACAGAAATCCACCATTAATCAAAAGGGAGAAACGAAAAGAAATGACTATCTCACTTTCGTGGAGTATACGATTGCACTTTGCTCGTGCAATAAGTCTTCAAACTTTTGAGTTACCTCTAAGGACGAGTTATAGTCTCGTGAGGGTTTGCATACGATATGCCCACAAAATCGAAAAATGTTAAGCTCAAACCAACCAAGATAACTTAAAATAAGAACTATGATGCAATGACACGAATCAAGTGACAATTAAGCTCAACGATATGTACACAAATGAAGACAATGCTCATTCAACACCTAGAATTGAACTAATTTCCAAAGGGTGTAGTGGGATAAGATCTAGGGCATTATGATCGAAAGGCATCCCTACCATGCTCGGAAACATTCCCCATATGTACCAACTTTTGATAGATCATAAAGCTCATCAAATCATAGGCAACTTTTAAGGTTAAATTGTGCTCATTTCCATTCATTTTACATTAACATTAACACATTTTGAAAGGAATTACTTTTAAAACAAGATAAAACCTCGTGCAATATTCTATTCCTTTAGGTCTTCTTTACCACCCATGTAACGGGCTTTGGGTCAACAACTCCCAAGCCAAAGGGTTTTAGGGTGCTAAATGTTAAGAAACTCCTATGAACTTAATCACCCGAGTGGCAAAGGCCACAAAATAAAACGAGGTATTTTATTCAACTCATTCCCGATTGGCTTGACAAAAAGCTCAAATTAGCTCAACGAGTATAGTATATATGCGATGGTGCTTTGATAACCTCCAATACTCATTGGCCTGACCCGAATTTTTGAGGTCATACCAATCTTATCTCAATCATTCTTTCAATTAACACAATTATGAACCCCTAAGCAACTAATCATCTTAAAACAACAAGAAAAATCTAGGTTAATATGTCCGAGGGTGCTCCTCACATGTCTCGGGATGGGGAACCCTTTTCAATCCCTCTACCTTCGACTTATATGCAACGTGTGTCATCTAAGGAAGATTAATTCTCAACTAAGGTTGAAATGAGCATAATCAAGATGTGTGTGTATATATATATATATATTTTCTAGACTAAAAGAAACATACAAGATATCATGCCATTGTCTCGAGTTCTCAAGTCTAATTGCACCAATTGGCAAGCTAATATCCTGGAACAAAAATTTTGTTATGCTTGAATTTTCACAGAAATTAGGACAAAGCATATACAATAGCAATAACTCCCCCACACTCGGACGAAACATTAGATTACAAATGTATCCCAATCCCACCCCGACACTTAAAAACCAACATTGTCCCCAATGTGTTAAAAAATAAACGAGGGAAGAACACTTAACCCTGTGGAATGCGTTAAAGCAAACCCAATGCCTCATCTGTAATCCCATCCAAGAAGAGTCGACAATGTGCCAATGAAAAGCCAACAACTACTAAAATGAAAAGTGTACTAAACAAAACAAACCATTAAGCATAGCATATAAGCGAATATAACAAAATACAAGAAAACATGCCATAGTATTCGAAAATATGCATGCAAACTATTGTTCGACAGAAAATAAACATACAGTAAAACTAAAAAGAAATCAGGAATAAGACTTCTAAACAACGCCTAATCCTCGAACAGCGCCTCTATCATCCACACTCGGGTTGGTTTCATTGTCATTCCCGTCTAAATCGTCGATATCCAACCGATCATCAGGAGGAGAAGGAGCAGAGAGGGGGGAAATGTCGGCGGCTCGGAATAGGCAAAAGGTCCACGACCAAGGAAGGCATCTTGCTAGAGGGTTAGTTGGCGCGAATAAGCAAACCCGGCATACATCATCTCTTTTATCCTATTCATCCTCTGGTCAAAGTGAGTGCTTAACTGATCCATCTCAGCCCGAAGAGTATCTATGTCATGTGAAGCGGCATTGCTAGACCCCGTCCTCCTAGACGACGAAGGTCTAGCTCTTTTTGAAGTAGGCTGGGGGACTGGAGCAGAGTCTTCGTGAAAATGAAGAGGAAGTTCGGGAGGCTCGGTACCCTCGGTCGGAAATGATTTGACTCTGTCCGTCCAACATAGAGCCGTAATCAAAGATGGGAATACGCATATGTTTCTCTTAGTAACAGATGATTCGCCCCCCTGATTTCTTGGCTTTTGTCTTATCCACTTTTGGGTTGAACTCTATTCCTATCTTCCGGATGTGTCCCAACAATGACCGATGAATTAAACCCACAAAGGCAATCGTTTTCTTGGTCATTATGGAATAGATGAGAAGACCCTGTGCCTTGTTTACCTCGGATCGATTTATGCTAGGAATGATGTTATGACGGTTAAAATCTAGGAAGAACACCGCATCCGGTAACAAAACACTACGGGAGAGGTATGATTTTCCCGCCGGCCAAAGGACTCCTTCCTTGGCTATGACTGCTGTGATCTCGGCCAATGACACCTTGAACTACCCACCATTGTAAAGGGTTGTGTACTCGCACGTTGGAGGGATTTCCATGTGAAGACATAGACTGATATCATCCTCACCGTAGCTCACTTTTTGATGCCTCACATAATGATCATCATCCCGCCACCTTGTTTTCATTTTTATCTCTTCAAATGCTCCTGCACTGAAAAACTCTTGAATCCATGAAATGTGGATTGCCTCGGGTGTCCTGTAGAAATGACTTAAATTGTGGAACTCGACCAATTCTTGTAATGAAGGCCGATCGCGGATATAGATAGGCCATTCCTTTAGGATGGGCCGACTATTGAGAGTGTGATAGATAAGATGAACTTCGGGACTAGAAAAATGGGAGTCAAGTCCCGAGGTATCGGTCTCAATAGCAGGCTCGGGGATTCGCGAAAAACCTTTCCTGGCCTGTTTCTTGCCCTTACGTGCGGGTTGTTTCTTAGTCATTTTTTTTCCTTTTTTTTCAAACATTCGATAGGGTAACGGCGTAGAAAATGTTACCAAGTTCTTGACGAAACGACAATTCAACTATCAAACAACGAGATATACTCCCAACTTTGCTTCAAACAACCCCCGTTTTCTTCATCTCCAACCAAACCCAAATTTCAAAATTCCCACAAATCACCTCAAATCAACAAACCCTGGCCACAAATCGACACAAATCGTGAATTTGATAACAAAAATCTAGCCCCACACGGCTTAAATATGTGGAAATGATAGGAGGGCCAAGCTATTCACTTACCTTTGTGAAAAATTCGTGTAAACCGATGGGAAATGAGCCCCAAACCGCAAGAGAGTGTCGGATTCACTGTGCACAGTAGAGAATCAGTTGATACGTGGCTGAAATCAGCGGTGATCGGGCAAAAATTGGAGCTCTAGCGGCGGTGGTCGGCGGAAATGGGAGAAAAAGTCGCAGGTGAAAATGGGGGAGAAGAATGATAAATGTTGACTGCTTTGACCGAGATGTTTTTGTTTTAAAAAGGGCCTACACCTAGGCGTGATCTGTACTGCGCCTGTGCATGAGTATAGTCACGCACATGCGTGCTTGAAGTCACTCCTGTGTGTGACAGACAGAGGTTGCCTGACTTTTTGATTTCACTCAGCGCCTAGGCATGATTCAACTGGAGCAGGGGTGTGGAGGAGTCCATGCCTGTGCATGGATGGCAGTTGAATTTTGGTCCATTTCCTGCAAAAATTCGTAAGTAAAACAAATCAAATGCGAACGAACAACGATGAATTAAAGAAACACAACGCAAACTAAACTAAAGAAGCAAAAATACAGAAAACACAAAACCTCGGGTTGCCTCCCAAGAAACGCTCTTTTTAAAGTCATTAGCTTGACTTTCAAACAAATGGGTCATTGAGGATCCCGGAGAGGAACGAACACCTTGTTCTTTTTCCAATCAATCCTTGAGTAGTGCTTTAATCGTTGAGCATTTGTAATAAAAGTGTGTCCATCCTCTGTTATAAGCTCGACAGCTCCCGACGAGTACACTCGTGTGACACGGAAAGGTCCCAACCACCGAGACTTGAGTTTTCCGGGAAAAAGCTTGAGTCTCGAGTTGTACATCAACACTACCTCGCCTTAATCAAACTCTCGGTGAAGAATGTGTTTATCATGCCACGTTTTGGTCCGTTTCTTGTACAGTCTCACATTTTCATAAGCATCATGCCTCCATTCTTCTAACTCATGCAGTTGAAGTAACCGCTTTGTACCTTCAACACTCGCATCAAAGTTAAGAAACTTGATAGCCCAATAAGCACGATGCTCTAGTTCCACAGGCTAGTGACATGCTTTACCAAGGACAAGACGATATGGGGACATGCCAATAGGGGTTTTAAAAGCTGTACGGTAAGCCCACAAAGCATCATCTAATTTAAAAGACTAATCAGTCCTATGGCTATTTACCGTTTTTTCCAGAATTCGTTTAATTTCCCTATTGGACACTTCCACTTGCCCACTAGTCTGCGGGTGATAGGGGGTCGAGATTTTATGTCTTACTCCATATTTGTTCAACAAGTTCTCAAATTGCTTATTGCTAAAATGTGTACCTCCATCGCTTATGATAAAAATTTATTTTTTAAGAAATCTAAGGATAGCCCTAGCATCATTGGTTTGCAAAGCCTCGGCTTCAACCCATTTGGACACATAGTCGATATCAACATGAATTTACTTATTTGAACAAGGGCTAGGAAAGGGTCCCATAAAATTTATACCCCAAACATCAAACAATTCACATTCAAGCACAAAATTCATAGGCATTTCATGTCATCTAGAGATATTACCTACCCTTTGGCATCTGTCTCACGATTGAACATAAGAATATGCGTCTTTAAATAAGGTAGGCTAGAAAAAACCTGATTGTAGAACCTTGGCAGCGGTTTTAGAGGGCCCAAAGTGGCCACCTACCAACATGTCATGGCAGTGAGCCAAGACAAATGCCATCTTCTCTTTAGGTACACAACGGCTGATAACTCCATCTCTGCCAATTTTAAACAAGTAGGGTTCTTCCCAGAGATAGTGCCTAATATCTTTTAAAAATTTCTTTTGCTGATGAAAAGTGAGATCAGGAGGTGTAAGGCCAGCAACAATAAAATTAGCATAATTAGCATACCAAGGGCTTGTGATAGCAGATAGAGCAAAGAGTTGCTCATCTGAGAACTCTTCTCCTATTGAGACTTTATCCATTTTTTTATCAACTAACTCTAGTTTAGATAGGTGATCAACTACTACATTTTCAGTTCCTTTCTTATTTTTTATTTCTAAATCAAATTCTTGTAGTAACAAGATCCACCTAAGTAGTCTAGGTTTTGCATCTTTTTTAGCAAGCAGATACTTCAAAGCAGAATGGTCCATGCATACTATGACTTTATTAAGCACAAGATAAGAGTGAAATTTGTCAAAAGCAAAAATCACCGCTAACATTTCTTTTTCAGTCGTCGCATAATAAAGTTGAGCTTCATTTAACGTACGACTAGCATAGTAAATGGTATTGAAGTTTTTACCCATTCTGTGACCCAGTACCGCTCCTATCGCAGTGTCACTTGCATCACACATGAGCTCAAATGGTAGGCTCCAGTCTGGTGCCGCCATTACAGGTGCTGATATTAATTTCTCCTTCAGCGTGATAAAAGCCTGCATACATTCATCATTAAACTCAAATGAGGCATCCTTCACGAGTAAATTGGACAACAACTTTGCAATTTTAGAGAAGTTAGAAATAAAACGCCTGTAAAATACGACATGTTCCAAAAAGCTCTTCACGGCCTTGACCGTGACGGGTGGTGGAAGATTTTTTATCACTTCAATCTTTGCTTTATCCACCTCGATCCCCTTTCGAGATATCTTATGACCTAACACTATCCCTTCTTGTACCATGAAATGACACTTTTCCCAATTCAAAATTAGGTCAGTCGTCTCACATCTCTGTAAAACGAGAGTCAAATTGTGCAAACACCTATCATAAGTAGAGCCAAAAACTGAAAAATCATCCATAATTATCTCGAGAAATTGCTTTACCATATCATGAAAAATAGCCATCATGCATCTCTGGAAAGTAGCGGGGGCGGTACATAACCCAAAAGGCATCCGCCTATAAGCAAAAGTGTTATAAAGACAAGTGAAAGTAGTTTTCTCTTGATCCTCGGATGTGATGGAAATTTGGTTATAGCCAGAGTACCCATCCAAAGAATAGTAGTATTCATGTCCGGCTAATCTTTCTAACATTTGATCAATAAAGGGAAGGGGAAAATGATCTTTTCGGGTATACTCATTCAATTTACGATAGTCAATACAAACCCGAAAACCAGTGACAATTCTAGATTGGATCAATTCATTATTTTCATTACGCACTACAGTTGTACCTCCCTTCTTTGGCACTACCTGAGTCGGACTTACCCATGGGCTATCAGAGATAGGAAAGATGATGCCCGCATCAAGGAGTTTGATTACCTCTTTCTTCACTACTTCTTGAATTTGAGGATTTGGCCTTCTTTTTGGTTGAATGGTAGGTTTGGCGGTCTCTTCCATCAAAATCTTGTGCATCCAGATAGCCGGGCTAATCCCCTTTATATCCACTATCTTCCATCCAAAAGCACGTTTATGAGACTTCAACACCTTCATCAATTTTTCTTCTTGTTGATCTGAAAGAGAAGAGGAAATAATTAATGGTAAAGTGTCATTATCATTCAAATAAATATACTTAAGGTGTGATGGAAGAAGTTTGAGTTCAAGAATCGGAGAATCTTCAATAGAGGGTCGAGATTTTCCCGACAATGGTCTATCAAATTTCACGAAGCCTCTCGAATGATTAAAAGATTTATTCTCCACACTAAAAACACTTTCCAATTGTTCGTCGCTCTCTAATTCCACTTGTATAGAGTCCATGAGGGTTCGTTCGAGTGGATACTCAATTATACTTTCCTGAAAATGCTCAACAATCAACGAGTCAAAAGCATCAACGTGGAAACAAGAGTCATAATCAAGCGGATGCTTGAGGACTTTATAAACATCAAAAGTGACCTTTTCATCACCCACATTCAAGGTTAGCTTACCATTGGCAACATCAATTACCGCCTTACCGGTGGCTAGGAAAGGTCTCCCTAGGATCAAGGGTACTTCCACGTCCTCTTCCATTTCAAGAACCACAAAATCGACCGGGAAATAAAATTTGTCAACTTGGACAATAACGTCTTCGATTATCCCCTTTGGCCTCTTGATTGATCTATCGACGAGTTGGAGGCTCATTGATGTTGGCTTAGGACTGCCAAGGCGTAACTTCTTGAAAAGAGAATACGGTAGGAGGTTGATACTAGCTCCCGAGTCACAGAGAACCTTCTCGAATGATAAGGGCCCAATAGTGCAAGGGATTGTGAGACTCCCGGGATCTTGAAGCTTCCTGGGCAACTTGTTGAGTAAGACGGCGGAGCATTCCTCGGTTAGACAAACCGTTTCGTTTTTCTCCCATTTTTGCTTGTTAGATAGAATATCTTTGAAGAATTTCACGTAATTTGGCATTTGTAAAATGGCGTCAATAAAAGGGATGTTGATCCAAACCTCACGAAGAATAGCCAAAATTCTAAGGAAGATTGGATCCATTTTCTTTTTTTTCTTTTTCTGTGCCATTGGGAAAGGAAGACGGATCTCGATAGGTGGAGCGGGGGTCGGAGAAGAAGAACCAGGACTAGACGAAGCAGGTGACGGCGCCTGAGCATGATTAGCAGGGCGCTCAGGCATGGTAGGCAGTGGCAAATCATCCTTCAACTGTTTTCCACTCCTTAAAGTAGCCGCATGGTATTGCTCTTTGGGATTCTTCTCCGTATCACTCGGTAGGGTTCCCGGAGCTCTTCCACTTACCGCGGTTGACAATTGTCCCATTTGGGTATCCATACTTTTCATTGCCATATGCATGTCTTTCATCATGTTTCGGAGTTCATTAAAAGATTCATCCGACTTCTTAATATGCGCATCGAGACGTTTCTCAGTTGTAGGAGGCCTAACTTGGCCTTGGAGCTTGGTTGTTGAATGGAGGCCTCGGTGCTTGAAAAATACCAGTATTTTGTGCTGGATTAGGCCTCTTCGGAAAATTTTCGGGTATATGGAAGTTCACCCGAGGTCTGTTAGCATTTCCAACATAGTTCACATCCCCGACGACCAAATCTATAGCTTCTTCTTCTTCTTTTTCTTGAATACTAGCAATCTTTTTGGTAGAACTACTTTCCTCATCATCAGGTTAGTGCTCATCTTCCCGGGCTAATTGTTCAATCTTGTTCCATACACTATGACCATCCAAACAGAGGAGGTCACCACCCGCACCCGCATTAAGCCTATTTCTAATGCGAGAGCGTACTCCATCGTAGAAGTGTAACACTTGCTCATTCATCTCAAAGTTGTGATCCGGACATTTTCAGAGCATGCCTTTATATCTAGCCCATATCTCGGCTAAGGACTCATTATTCCTTTGCCTAAACCCTTTGATGTTGCTACGGAGCTCATTGATCTTTGAAGGTGGAAAGAATTTGTTCAAAAAGGCATCCACTAGCTCTCCCTAAGTCGTGATGGATTGAGGGGGTAAAGATTTATACCATATGATCACCTTGTCCTTGAGTGAGAAGTGGAAGATCCTTAGACGGATTGCATCTAGATCACTTGGATGAAATTGGATGGTTACAAGGGTGTCATCTAAAGTCTCCAAGTGTGCGTGAGGTGATTCATGATGCTCGCCATAGAATGCCTTGCCTTGCACCATATTAAATATATGAGATAGGATATGATAATTCGGTGCATAAAAGTTTGGCAAAACCACGGGACCTGGTATAGTGTGGACCCTCGGTGGTAAACTACTCCGGACCGACGGAAGTGGCTGTGGCGGATGTAGTTGCATAGCTTGAAAAAGGTCTTGTAGCCATTCTCTATTCTCCGGTAAATTCATGACTAGAAAATGAGCATTCTGATTTGGATCAATATTGACCGCCATTTCTTGAACTCGTCTACTAGCCCGAAGAACACATTCAATCTCGGGCTCAAAATCAAGTAAAGGTTTGGTTGAAGAGCGGGTCATGCACCACGAACTAACCTAAAACGAAAACAAAAAGAACAAAATTAGAATAAAGAAAATAAAAGAAAAGCAAGAAATAAACGAAAAACTAAAGATTATGAAAATGTAGAATAAAATCAAAAACTAAAAGAAACAAGTCCCCGGCAACGGTGTCAAAAACTTGACACGCTATGATATTTTGTTAAATTACGGATTATGTCGGACCCAGCTTCTACCCAATTCATATAGACAAATAGTGCTTTTTATAATTTTAATGACTGCTGACATGCTAGAACCTCACGTGTTTGCACAGCAAGTGGACTGGTCGTGTGTAGTAATAAAGTGGACAATTAAGTCCGGAATGTCGAACCCACAGGGAATTGTATTTTAGTTTTAGACTTCTAGGTAAATGTCATAGTAAAGGTTAAATTAGCATAGATGTGCGAAAAGTAACAATAAAGGTAAACAACTGATTGAAACTTTAATTGTTAAAGACGACTAAGGCACATGTTAGGGCTCAATTTGAGACAATATCTTAATAACGTAAGTTGTTGAATCATTAGACCTATATTTCTATGGTAGAAAAACCCTTTTATAATTACTACCCGATGTCTCGGCAATAATAATTCTATGACTAATTGATGGTTCCCAAAATATTTCTATCAGAGAATCTAACCAATAGTCATGCATTCAAGTTTTAGAATTTTCCCGAATTAATCCGGCTAACTGCATCCAGGAATCTCTACCGTTTGTCAGTTAACGGGCAATTCCTCATTGTTTGCGGATTATGTTGTGAATCTTATGCACCCGAGATCAATTTTCTCTCACTCACCTAGGGAATTTATCGAACATGTGGTGATCAAGCACATGTACGTAGAATAAGAACATACTCACAATACATAGCAATACATGAATTTCTTCAACAACCAACTATTATAGAGATACTTCACGAATAGGCCTTCACATGGCCTTAGTCTTACAGATTTAGCTCATAATCAACGGTACAAGAGAATATGAGAAAAACATGTAATTGTTCATGATTAAAGATGAAATGAAAGCAATAAATCACTCCCTAGTGCACTTGATTGATGATAAAATCAAAGTCTAAGTTTCAATCCCTTGCTAATCCTCCTCCTTGTCCTCCAAAATATTGTGTATCAAGTGGATTTTGTCTTCGAAACAGCCTCCAAAAGGTAACCCTAGTTGTTGGTCTTGATGTTGTATTTATAGATGTTCAAAAAGAACATCGACGCACAGGTGTGGCAGAATCGGGCAACGGCGTCCATGCGTGAAACAAGCCACGCACATGCGTGGTAGTGGTGGCACACACGTGTGCTTATGATCACGCCTAGGCGTGATGCTCAGTGTCAATAATCCTTTTTCTTCTACTTGGCGCACAGGCGTGGGAAAGGTGGCGCACATTTGTGCTTGTTTTTGTCTTGAGGAACTGTTTTGAAGTGTTTTTCTGCCCTTTCTTCGATTGTATCAAAATAAAACCTGTAGTCACTTAACGCACATATTAAACGCACAAATGGCATGAATCAAGTGATAAATGAGTCTAAAACATAAACTCAAGGGGCTTAAAAACACGTTCAAACGACTCTTATCAACTACTCATGGGAAATAGGCTAAATGTTTTTTCTTAATCGTTGTAAAAAAATTGACCCAACATGGTTTTTTTTTTTCTTCTCACCCCGTCAGGATGCTAGATTACAGGATCGTACCCGTGACTCATTCAGACGGTGGAAATATAAGTATACTTTTATCTCACCACCGAAGAATGAGAACTGGCTCGTTCCTAGGCAATGGTGCATCAGAGAACGAGAATTAGATATTGGAAACCCAACTTGGGCCGAGGGTTCTTAGAAGAGTTAGTAACTACTCCTTTTATTACAGAGAAACTCATGAATGAGTCTATACTTATTTCTTGCGGGTTGAGGAGCTCAGCACCCGTACCTGGAGTTCGTGATTTAGGTTAGCCTCGTTTCTTTTTACTATTTCAATTTATCATTTTATTGAATGTAAAATCCATCTTCTTTTGCAGAAATGGCAACTCGTCAGGCTCATCTGGATGCCCTTCATGTTGAAGAAGAATCGTCTGCAGTTAAGGGTTCTCAAGGCCAACAGAGGGCCAACACTCTCCCCGTACAGATGATTCAAGACACGTCTCGTGGTTCAGGATGAGATCGAACTACTTTGAGGATTGTCACTCTCGGTTCTTGACAAGTGTCCGCTCCTCGTGTGTCCCCAAGGGTTGAAATTACTTTAGATGACAGTGTGGAAGAGGGAACTGCTGCAGGGCACGATTCTGAGCCTGTCGCTATCACTGAACGCCCTCCATTGATCGAGTCCAGCATAGCCAAACTTTAGAGAGAAACAACTTCAAAGGAAGAGCATGTCTTCCCTGGTACTCATTCAACATCTTTGCAGCTAATTGAGAGGTTGGAAGCTCTCCATTTAAAAGATTACAAGGAATAAAAAATGCTAAATCGGTGTGAGGAGGATCCCCAAGATGATCCCATTGTGCCTGATTGGAAGATCTATCCTCAAAGTTCAATTCTTTGCTGCCCCCAGGGCACGAGTGTAGCCTTTGAAATGTATCGAAACATGTTGCTGCCTCATGATAAGGCCATTCTGATTTAGCAGTTATATGCTGCTGTAGAAAGGATGGGGGCCTCTTATTTAATGAAGGTATTACTCGTTCCACAGATTATGTTGATATGTAATTGATTGGTCAATTCTGTGATTTATCTTTTTAACAAAATCTTGTGTAGACCTTAGCTTGTATGCACGACCTTGCCCTCATCTGTGCGGGCCTTAAAGAGGATCTCCGAGTTGAAAGATCAAAACTCACAAGATACATGGCTGATACCGCATCTGAGGAAAGTTCATTTGCTACTTTGAAGAACGAGCTTAGAGTCGAGTCGGCGGTTAACAGCAGAGAGGGAGAGTCATCATAAGACCATGAAGGCCATGGAAGAAGAAATTGCTCGTTTGAAGACCGAGTCTGAAGAAGCACAGGCTCGTATCGAGCAACTAAATAAAGAAAAGTCAGTGGCGTACGAGGCGGGTAAATCAGCGGGCAAGAATGAGTTCCTTTTTTCTCAGGAGTATGCTGATGAGCTTGCCAATTGTCAATTCGGTAGAGCTCGTGACTTTATAACGTTCACAATTTTCTATTGCAAGCTCCTCTCTAAAGCCCTGAAAGACGAGAATGATGGGTTCTATAAATGTATAGATTATGGAACTCGTCTTGCTGCTTTTAGGGTAGATTTCGACATGCGTTGTTTAGAAGAGTGTGACAGGCGCAAGCTGCTTAGGAATTCATTCTCAGCTGAGGATCCCGACATTGAGCCGATCGAGTTCCCTAAGTTTGCCTCATTAGCCCCCTAGTATAAGCCTCCTGTCAACCCAGCCCAGTCCTCCACTCAAAGAGAAGAAGACCCTACCGCTGATGAGCCTTGAAAGAAATTTTAACTTGGTGTATTTGATAGCCCTGTGTGGCTTTTAAACAATTTTTAAGTTTTAGTTTGATTTTATGAAATTTTGTTTTAGTGTTATCTTTTCTTACCTTGTATTATGGTACTCATTCATTTAAGTATCAGCTCGTTTCTTGTTTCTTGCATTGAACAGGTTTCTAAATGATTTTCATATTCAAACATTGAAGTGATGCATGTCTGAACTCGTTTCTCACATTGAACTTGTTTCTGAATTGATTCTCATATTTAAACATTGAAGTGATGCATGTCTGAACTCGTTTCTTACATTGAACTTGTTTTTTAATTGATTTTCGTATTCGAACATTGAAAACTAGAGTAATCAATACATTCAAACACTCATTGAATCCATCTTATACAAGTAGATTATCATACATTAGCTTCATCTTGACAAGTAGTATTGAACGTAATTATGCATAAAACTTTCTCAAATTATCTATATGCCATGGTCAAGGTAAATCTTTACCTTGGAGATCTTGTAGTCTATATGTCACCCCCTTCGTTATTTTCGTGACCTTAAAAGGACCGTCCCAATTAGCTTCCAATTTCTTTACATGCTTTGAAACTTTGACTTTTTTCCACACCAAATCACCCACTTGAAAGACTTTTTCCTTCACACGCTTATTTTATGCACTTGCCACAGTGCTCTTTTGCCTCAGTATGTTTGCATAGGCTCGTTCTCTTTTCTCTTCTATCACATTAAGTTCAAACCCCTGATTTTGTTGGTTATCTTTTGGGTCGTAGCTCAATACTCTGTGCATCATCATCCCTATTTCTGCTGTAATTACCGCCTCAGATCCGTATACTAGGCAGAACGGGGTTTCTCTTGTAGACAACCTTGGGGTTGTACGATAAGCCCAGAGAACTCCCAACAACTCATCTGCCCATGTTGACCTCATACCATCAAGTCAAGTTTTTAAATGCTGCAATAATATCCGATTTGCCACTTCTGTCAGTCCATTTCCTTGAGGATGTCCTACAGATGTAAAATTTTGCTCGATTTTCAATTCATTGCACCATGAGGTAATAGATTTTCCATTGGATTGAGTCCCATTATCAGAAATAAGAATCCTAGGGATATCAAACCTACAAATTATATTCTTCCAAATGAGCATTGTGATTATCAGCATAGTATATATTTAGCGTTTTAAGGTTCATTAACCTGCAAATTATAATCTTCCAAATGAAGTCGATGACAACTTTTTTCGTAATGCGAGCCACAACTTCAGCTTCAATCCATTTTGTAAAATGCTCCACGACCACAATAATAAATTTCTTTTGATTATGGGTAGAAGGAAATGAACCTGCAGACGAGTTTATAAATATATAGAGTCAGTATTTTGCCTCATTTCTTAAAACGAGCTTACTGATAAATTTAAAATAGGCATTAACCTAGTATATCGATGCCCCATTGATCGAATGGGTATGCAATTTTTATTATTTCCATGGGGTTTCCCAGCTGGTGTATTTCATTGGAGTGCAATTGACATTGTTTGACGAACTTTGTGCATCCTTAATGAGCGTTGGCCAAAAATATCCTTGTCATGTGACTTTTTGTGCCAGTGATCATCCTGCAGAGTGGTTTCCACAACTCCCTTCATGTATTTCCTTCAACACATAATCTGCTTCGGTTGGGGCTAGCCAATGAAACAAAGGTCCAACATTTGATCTCTTATATAGTTCATCATTTAAGATTGTGAAATGAACTGCTCTTCCAGCTAATCTCTGAGCTTCAAGCTTGTCCTCCGGCATAGATCCTTCTAAGAGATACTCTATAATGGGTTGTTTCCAACTCGTTTCTTCCTAAAGAGGCATAATCACAGTTGAAGGTTCTAATTCAGAACGTTCAGCCACAAGTAATGACACGGTGCGACTCGTTGATCCAACAATTTGATTTGCAAACTTTGACAATGCATCCGCTCTTTGATTTTCATCCTTCAGTATTTGACACAACTCAATCTTTTCAAATTCCATCATCAGTTGTTTCGTTATTTGCAAGTATTTAATCATGGTTTTTTCTTTTGCTTCGTAGGTTCCCGAAACTTGTCCTGCCACCAATTGTGAGTCAGTAAACACATTTACATTTGTTATCTCTAGGGTCTTTGCCATCCTCAACCCTGAAATTAGTGCTTCATACTCTGCCTCATTATTCGTCACCTCAAAGTTTAATTTTATCGCAAATTCCAGGTCGTTTCCTTTTGGAGAACGAAACTAAATACCAACGCCTCCTCGTCTCGTCATTGAAGAACCATCCACATGCAATGACCAAGGAGTCATTTCTGATGATGACACCGAGGCTATCAAATCCACGTTTGTCATCATTTCCACTAGAAAATCTGCCATCACTTGAGCTTTTGTTAAGGTACGACTCTTGTATTCAATGTTGAACTTTCCCAGTTCGATTGCCCATTTTACGAGTTGACCCAAAATATCAGGTTTTGCCAGTACTTGTTTCAACGGCTGGTTTGTTAGTACGATCACATGATGAGATTGAAAGTACGGCCTGAGTTTTCGAGCCACAGCCATTAATGCAAGTGCCCATTTTTCAATTTCCAAATAGTTCAACTCGGCTCCTTGCATCAACTTACTGATATAGTAAACCGAACGATGGTCACCATCCACTTTTCGAATGAGTACAACACTTAGGGCTACTAAAGAGATTTCCAAGTATAGGATCAGTGGTTCTCCTAACACTAGTTTGGTCAACAGTGGTGGAGATGATAGGTAAGTTTTCAACTCATTAAAAGCATTCTCACACTCGTTTGTCCATTCGAAACGTTTTACATTTCTTAAGATTTTGAAGAAGTGTAGGCCCTTATCTGCTGATCGTGAGATAAAACGACTCAAACTTGCCATTCTCTCTGTTAATTTCTGTACCTCTTTTACACTCGTTGGAGACTGCAAACCCAAGATTGCCTCAATTTTTTTAGGATTAGCTTCAATTCCTTGTTGGGTTACCATGTATCCTAAGAATTTACCACCTTGCACACCGAAGGTACACTTATGTGTGTTTAATTTCATGCCATATTCTTTCATTATTGCAAACGATTTTTTTAGATGTGCCAAATGGTCGTTCTCGTTCGTGCTTTTTACGAGCATATCGTCAACATACACCTCCATAGTCTTTCCAATCTCTTCCTCAAACATCATATTGACGGGCCTTTGGTACGTTGCTCCTGAATTTCTCAGTCCGAAGGGCATTACGTTATAACAGTAGACTCCTCTCGCCATAACGAATGCAGTCTTGTCTCGATCCTCCTCTGCCATCATTATTTGGTTGAAGCCTTGATAGGCGTCCATCATGCTCAATAACGCGCAACCTGCAGTAGAGTATACAAACAAATCTATACGAGGCAAGGGATAAGGGTCACGAGGATAAACTTTATTCAAATCTTTGAAGTCAGTACACATTCGCCACTTTCCGTAAATTGGATCTTGTTTACATAACCTACATCTAGGAGTTTTTTAACTTTCTCTTCAATTATCATGTCCCTATTCGGACCAAAATTCCTTCATTTCTATCGAACGGGCTTCGCTTCCGGATCAATATTTAAGTGATGTACTATGACGGAAGGATCGATGCCCTTAAAATCAGCCACTTTCCATGCAAACATATCCGAATTCTCCCTCAAAAAGTTCACCAGCTTTGTTTCCATCTCCAGATCAATCTCTCCTCCTATCTGAGTCATTTTTCAGGATTACCTGGGACAAGTTCAATAGATTTTTGGACCATCCACTCGCTTCTGTTTTTTATCCAAACACTCCACTAGAGTCTTTGCCTCTTCGTCCAACACCTCGACTCTACTGGCTTTATGCTTCCTTTTCTTTCATGAGTTGACCTTTAGTGAGGTCGTATAACATTGACGAGCCTCCAGTTGATTTCCACGCACCTCGCCAATGCCGTTACTTATTTTTAATTTCATCTTCAGGTGCGAGGTCGAGACGATGGCCCCAAATAGGTTCGGCATGGGTCATCCCACGATTATATTGTATGCAAAGGGAACATCCAAAACCAAAAAGGTAACTCGGATCGTTCTTGACTTCGATCCAGACCCCAAAGATACGTCTAAATCAATTGATCCCTTGGGATAACTTGTGATCCCGTAAACCCCACTAAGGGTGTATTTACAGATCGCAACCGCGTGCTATCAAGCTCCATCTTCTTCGACACTTCCCAAAATATAATATCCGTCGTACTCCCCTTATCCACCAAGACTTTATGTACCACAAAATTGGGTACATCCATTGAAATCACCATAGGGTCATTGTGAGGACCAGTCATTCCATCGTAATCACTATCGTCAAAACTGATTTCTTCATTTCTTGAATTCGACCCTCTTGTAAGCGAAAGAACCTGAGCTGGTTCACCACGATAATAACTCGAACAAAACTCTCTTGCATACCTCTTTCTTGCTTTTGAGGAATTCCCATCAGTGGGTCCCCCCGCTATCATATGAATTTCACGGCTATTGCCATCTTTAGGTGCATCATGCACTTCTCCCCTTCGCTAGTTATTACGAGAGCCGTCATTACGGCGATAATCATTGTTTCGCTCATTATTATGAGGACCATCATTATGGAAATATTCGTTTCGCTCGTTATAACGAGAGCCGTCATTACGGCAAAAATCATTGCCTCTTGGGCGCTCATAGTCACAACGACAATTATCATTTATGTGATATTCATTTTCGGGCCGCTCGTCATTACGAGTGTGACGATCTCTTTCATTTGATCGCTCATGGGATCGTTCACGTGATCGACTGCATGGTCGTTCGACCTCTGTTGTGCGGTTGGTATCTGGGGCTCTTACTTCTGCTAAAGTTCGATCAATAAAATCGTTCAGCACACCTGACTTGATATGAGTCGTTCAATTTCATCTTTCAATTGAAAGTATTCTTCCATGTCATGCCCATGGTCTTTGTGGAATTCATAATATTTGTGCATATTATTTTTTGGACCACTTCTTAGTGGTCTGGGTCTTTGGACTTGCTCCGTCAGTAAAGCCGCTGCCAAGATTCTGGTACGAGTTGAATTCAGAGGAGTATAATGTTCAAATTTTAGTCGACGGGGTCAATCATGATCTCTACGTGACCCTGTTCCCTCATATCGATCAGTCTCAGGTTTTTCTTTACGACCTCTTCAGTCGTTCATGATTTGCAAGTTTTCTGAGTCTTTTAACTCATTCATTTCCTCTTCGTTAATATACTCTCCTAGCCAATCCCATCAATTCCTCATGGGATCGTGGAGGGCGACGGGATAGCGTGTCATTAAAATTACCTTTTTTAACCCTTTCATTAAGAAACTTAGCATCAATTCGTTATTAAGTTCGAGGAGGTCCATGGCTTCTTGATTGAAGCGATGTATAAATTGGCGTAAGGACTCGGTTGAGCCTTGCTTCAATCCCATTATCATAGATATAGACTTCTTTGTCTTTTTATTACTAGCAAAGTGGTTTTCAAATTTATGTTTCAACTGGGAGTACGACCCTATGGAGCCGGGTGCAAGACTCATAAACCAGTCCTACGCCCGACTTACAAGGGTAGTAGTAAATATTTTGGCATTAATTGCACCCGTCTGTCCCTACAAAGAAATCAAAAACTCGTAAGATGTAATATGAGGTCTCGGGTCACCCATCCCGTTAAATTTTACAAAGTCCGGCATTCTGAAAAGGCTATTCGGAACTTCTTTCATGATCCCTGTGACAAAAGGGGAACTGCAAGTCATTAGTGTGGTGGTTGGCCCCGGTTGTATAACATTCGCAACCTGATCCGTTCTCGTGTATCTATCCTCTTCATAATGCATTACATGTCGTGGCTTGAGTGGTGAATCCAACATACGAGTCTTACCTCTCTCCTCCACATGCCCCTGACGGATACTCACTACTTCATCATCTCCTAATGACTCTCCTTAATGCTCTCCATCTCAGTTTTTGTCTCGACGAAATAAACTTCGTCTTGCAGGGGGATCCGTCCGTGGCTCTCCTAAGTTAGGCTTTGTTTGAGTACGAGTAAGATATTTTTGCATCTCCTTTTTTGCATACTCCTTCATCCTTCTATCCAACTCCTCCCTCCTCATCGTTACAATCGCACTTGTTCCTCCCTCGACATGCGGATCACCAACACCTTGATTCTCTATTCCCTCCTCCACCTAAACCAGACGAGTCTTCATATTGCCAGCCTCCATTCCTAACAACAAGTCTTAGCAACTTCAAAGTAGTTTCCCACAGACGGCGCCAACTGATCTAACTCAAATCTGGGGACTCAAATTTATCAGTCTGGAAGGACTCGAACCCTACTACGAGTATGGTGATGAAGATTTAAGATTGCACTCAATAATAATCAAGCTACCTACGTACCTAATCAGGATCAAGTCAATATAGTTCTATATATAAGAGTGTATAATCAAGGTCGTACTCTGTAGATGATTCTGACTTCCAAATTTATATGTCTATAGAAACGTATCTCTTAGTCTATGGACTCGTTACTAATGAATATACGAGGCTAAAACCAGAGAGAATATTTTTGAGATTTTAACCCCTAATAAATATTCTGAGGGAGTATTTATAACACCTACCCTGTACAAGTGGTTGGTGGCCATCTGCAGGATGACGACAGATGGCATCATTGGATGGTGGATGACTCGGATAGGAGGGTCGGGTCGTTCACTGTTACTTAGCGCGGATCTTCAGCCCAATTTTGTTTTTTTGGGCTTATATTGTGCCCAAGACCTTTGTTCCAATACTAATGGGCTTAAAGAACATATTTTGGTATATCGGTAACCAAAACAAATTGTTGGCTAACAAAAATACCCTTGGTATTTGTACCATAATTATAATGCGCAGATTTGGGTATAAGTTTTAGTGTTTTTAGTGCATATATAACGTAAATATTATACTATTCACTTAAGTAAATTGATTTAATTAAAATAACAAGGTCAAAATAATTAGATTAAGAATTACTTAGTATAAAAAATTGGATTTAAAACTTAAATTAAATGACTTAATTGTAATAAAAAATTTATAAATAATTATTTAAACCCTGATATATATAATTGATCGTTCCTCCAACAATCACGATATTCTAAAACCTGTCTTTGAACATTTGCAGAAATTCCATGGAGTTATTTTTCGTTCATAGTTATAATGGTCAAACTTGTTTTTTCCGTCTAGGTGGGACTAGTTTTGTAAAGTTAAGTTGAGTTATGGGATTATTTTTGTCATTTTTAAAAAGTTTGGGACTAAAGTTATTTTTGGTGTGAGTTATGGGACTAAAATTGTATTTTTCTCCAATTATATATTTGTTATAACTAGAATTCACGTATAAATTTTGATAATTTATCAACATTATGATTGAACAATATAATTAAATATTATTGTTTTATTTAATGATTGAGTGGTAAATGAAACGTAGCTAGGTCTACGTTTGCATTTAGGAGCGAAAATATCATTCCCCTAAAATGAAAGTTCCAAACACACGCTTTGTACTTTTTTTTAATTCCCAAAAGGGGGGAGGGGGTACCCAAACAAACAAATTGTACGTTAGCCCAACAAACCCGGGCTACTAGTCACAAATTGAGGCCATGTAATGCCATCTCTATCATTATCTAAGAGGTGACATATTTGTGAAGAAGGTGCATCCATGTGGTGCAAATGAGTATCAATACCCATTTTTGCTAGTGTATCTGCCACTTGATTAGCTTCTTGCTAAACTAGCTGAAAAGAGACATCCCAATCTCGACCTTGCACACTCCGGATGCAAGAAATCACATCAAAATGGTGATATTCCGTGGAGGCGTCCACAATGCTATTAAGTGTAGCCCAACAGTCCAATTCAACGGTCAATTTTTTAACCCCTACGGCCTACGCCATCTCTAGTCCCAATAACATGGCAAGCTTCTCAGCCTCCAGCGATGAGCACCGGTCAATGCGACCACTAAACCCCCTTAACCATGTTCCATGCTCATCTCAAAGAGTACCTCCGACCCCCGCCTGGCCACCCGACTTCACCGCAGCATCCCCATTGAGTTTGGAATAGTCAGGTGCTGGCTTTTTCCAGCCCGTGTGTATCTGAAGGTGCATCACGTCTGGATCAAAGTTAAGGGCTTGTATTGTAGAGTAAATTTGTTTACGTAATACATCTAGGTCCCCTGTAGGTACCTCATCACTGACGTCGTGGGTCATTTCATTTCGGACCTGTCAAAGAAAATGAAGAGTCTCAGTGAAACCAAGATTCCATCTATCACATCACTCATACCTGTTACCCTTATCTGATAAATTTCAGTCAATCCAGTTATTCGCTGTGCCTGAAAAGAAAGAATTATGAAAGTTAGAATGATTAAACCAAAATTCTTTCACTTAGGTGCAATCCCGAACTGCATGAAGTGGGGTATCCGATGAATTCCCACAAATGTTGCAGCTATTCGTAGCCATAATAACCCTGGTCTTTAAGACCGAATTTGTGATTATTTTATTGTGACGAAGAAGCCAAAGGAACATTCGCCTACGATGTGCCCCCGGGACCTTCCAAATTTTCATCCATAATTTTGAATCCACCGCCACGTCAGATGATAAAGTTAAAGCTTCGTATGTATTCTTGCAACTATACTTACCGTCTGGGGAAAAAAGCCACCGTGGTTTATCCCTTTGAGCTGCTAGCGTGTCCTAGTCAATTTCATGCAGCCGAATTTTGATATTTTCTGGCAGTCCCTGTAGGGCTTTCCAATTCCAGCCGAGTCCCTGTATCCAATACTGGTCTATCGTACGATGTAATTCCTCCGATGGAAGGGGCTGCACCACGTGCAGGGCTAACGGTTCATCACTGAGCCAAACGTCTTCCCAAAAGTGAATCCTAGTCCCGTTACCCACAATCCAACGAATTCCATTTTTGAGTAGAGGGATGACCGACTGAATACTTCGCCAAATAGCCGACGTCGCATTTTTCGCTCGAGCCCTATGCCTTAAAATATACTTGTGTTGAAAAACTTTAACCCACAAGCTATCCTCATTAATCAGCTGCCACCCCAATTTGCCATGTAACGCAAAGTTCATGGGTCCTAGATTGTCGTAGCCCTAATCCCCCCTGATTCTTCGGTTTACACACAATATCCCAATTAATCAGATGTATTTTTTTCTCTGTATCCAAGCCACCCCACAAAAATTGCCGATTTGCCTTATCAAATGCATCACACACACCGAGCGGAATGCGCATCGTTTTCTTTGTACCTTAGGAAAGAAAAAGAAGCTTCTGAAAAGGAAACGAAACAAAGCCTTGAAAACACGTTTCTTTGCTCTATAAAGCTAAATATCAGAATGTTAATTGCAATTATTTACCAAAGTTAATTCACTTTTATGAGATTTAAGCTTTTGATATTTAATCAAATACCCCTTTGAGAGAGTACTTCAAAATTAAGCAACCCTTTAGCTGGTATCAACCAATTAAAAGGAACATTAATTAACATTGAACTATCCATTTGATCTTATATATGCGTTTTTGTAATAGTGGTTGGAGATTTGCAGTAATCATGTGATGCCCAGATCCAATATTCAAATGGTTCTCCAACCAAACCCTTTTTTCCTCTTCATCGAAAAAGTGGA
The DNA here is from genome assembly GCA_019426215.1 of Buddleja alternifolia. Taxonomy (NCBI): domain Eukaryota; kingdom Viridiplantae; phylum Streptophyta; class Magnoliopsida; order Lamiales; family Scrophulariaceae; genus Buddleja; species Buddleja alternifolia. The sequence continues at coordinate 24,762,620 of CM033408.1, read as the reverse complement.
AGAAGGTTTTAATAAGTAAGAAAACGAAAAAAAAGTACAGAGTACTATTTAATTATAATTTGTTAATAACAAATCAAGACAAACTTATACTGAAAGTAAAATCAAAACACACAATAAGATTAGATTTTTGTGGTTCGACTTGAATTGCCAACTTCGGCAAAGCACCAGATAATTTTATTAGTATTCGAGTTACATATTACAATACATATTCATATATTTATAAACTACGGAACAATTAATAAAATACCCTCCTAAAATGTTTGGGTCGAGGGCGATAGTCCCGAGCCTTCACCTTGAGACGAGGGGCACCCCCTCCCTCTGGGAACTTACTGCAGAATTAGATACTGTTGAACTCTTTTACAGTACTTTTATTGTACGTATCAAGCTTCACAAGCACATTATACTTTTACAGAAAATGTACATTTGATGGACCACTTATACACTAGGTTGATTTCTTTTACATCTCTATTAAAAGATGCCGTACAGAGTAAGTTTGAGGTGCAAGAATAGATATTGTTCTTTAACTTTTTTGATCTCCTCAATGATTGTGTAGCCATAATCAAATTTAGCATAGGTGTAAATAATCATATTGAGCTTGCGAAATCAACTTGCCAATGATGATTTGCAGAGCGGGGCAACTTTTAAATGATTTCCTATGTTGGAATTTTTAGAGGCACCACTTCAATTTTTCAGTTCGGCTCATTTTGTTTCAAATTGATAATATAAAACATTTTCTAAAATATATATTTCTATAAATTGTGCACGTAAAACAAAATATAAAATGAAACGTTAAATCAGAATTGACGATTCAAATATTTAACTTAGGTCTATTGATAAGTGGCTTAATCTTGGGGATTTCCCTTAATTACAAATGACACATACATCAATATTTATATTGACATGCCAATCGTGATTGGCCTGGAAAGGATTCTAGTCACTTAAATACGAGATTTCGAGCTTGAACTTGTATATGCAAAACAATTTGGTAATGGCTTCCACAATTGTGCCTGATAATACACATCAAGCGTTTAATTTTGAGTGTAGGACTTGAGATACTTTGATAAATGAAAAAAGAAGGGAGTTGATAAAGACACTTCACATTTTGTTAAAGGCATTTCACATCCTTTTTAAATTAACTAAATTGACTATAATACCCAATGTATCATAGAGAATTAGTATTAATATTAAAAGGTGAACTGAATAATACCTTCTCAAAAACTTTGAAGAGCATTTTTTAATTCTTTGTTTGTGAAAATAATACCAAATAAAATTGCATTTTTTCTCATGCATCTTTTGGAAATAAACAAAACTATTTTTCATCAGTGCAATAAGATTAATCATCTTACCATGGATATTCAACCCCCGATATGATTTTATCAAACTCGTTAAATCATATGTCTTGCTCATTTACTCCATAGTAATATCATAATTTCTTTTTTGAATATTGGAAATTAATATAACATTAAATGCCTAAAAAATACCAAAAAAGCAAAAATAATTGTTAGATTATATTACACTGAGTTACTATTAGTGAGCTCAATAGGTCCACCTTGAATAATAGCTAATTTTATTTTTTGTTATTCTAATGAAAAATAATTGTCAATTTTATCCAAAATAAAATAATATTTATCCTAATTTCATTCTAAATAAATAAGCAAAAGTTTTTGTCATATTTACGAACTTTTTTATTACTTATTATTTACGGTAGTTATCCGTCGCTTTTAAATTTTAAAATTATAAACTATGAAATTTCGAATACTTATTCTACATTTAGTTAAAAAAAAAGTAGTATAAAACTAGTTTGTCAAAGAAAATGATAAGAATTGCTTTAATAGACTAAAGGACTTTTTTGTCTATGTGGTAAAATTTAAATAAAAGTGGAGTGCCTCTAACAAAATGTGAAGTACCTTTATCAATTCCAAAAAAAAATACCATGGACACAAGAAATTTTCCAGTGACTTCAACTAATATCTAACCAACTAGTATCCATTTTATTGAAAATATGGTGGATGACTTTGGAAATCACAAAAGATCGTAAGTATACTTTTATCCATCTGGAAAATATCACCCTAAATATAGAAAATGCTTGTATACATATGGTGTTCATATATGGTTTGGACTAAGTCACATCATTTTATTGTACCTGTGGATGTTAGTATGGCTTGATCTGGAGCATTTGATCTTGATACCTGGTCCATACAAGAATTTTTCTCCTAAGTACCAAGTATGCTACAAGAGCTTTTGGATGCTGAAAAAATAATGTAATAAAATGAAATGTTTATGTAAGAATATCATAAAATAAAATGTTGATACTATGTGTAACAATAGAAAATCACAATTAAATAGCATCCAAGTGGCGCCATTTCATTTCATGAGTCCTTTAACTAATATTTTCTCTTGAAACTTACTGTTATATTGAAAATAATTCAATTGAAAATTATATTTAATTCCAACATCCTTAACAATAACCATGTGACACTGAATTTTAAGAAAAAAACATTGAAAGCGCAAAAAGCACCGCACCTTAATGCATGCATAGTGGAATAGTAAAGTGGAATCTGGTGATTAAATAAAGGGCTTTAATTTGTTTCAAGACAGCACAGTAAAGATGTTAAAGAACCAGTTCTAATTTAGATGGACATCCTTCAATTTAGACCACAGTCGTACCAAAAGGCAAAATAGCGTAGAAAGTATCTTTTAGGCTGCATGCAAGAGAGAAGCCTAGAAGCCTTTTTCCTTTTGCGCTATGTATTATTTCTGTACGTTATGTTAATTCAGGTAAATATCTCAAGTGTTAAGTGGAGTAGGAGAAAAGGTGGATTCCCTAAATTCAAAGTATTATTAGCATGTCAAATTCCTTTGCTTTCGTTATGCTTGAGCATTATAATTAGAGGGCAATATGTTACTCGAAAATTCTAATTCAGATGAGATTTAATTGGTTGAATCCAGCTAATTAATTATGTGGAGCGGTAATCATATTTGCTTTATAGTTGGTCTACACCAATAACTTATTAAATTTTGTGTAGGGCCAAACTCGATTTGAAGAAGAATTTTCTATGTCATAGGGTTTTCCCCATCTAGAAAAATGATATATTCACCAGTTTTGCGTCGACGATTTATGATCATTGTCTCTAATTATAATAATAATAATAATAATAATAATGTACAAAAAGACGTGAAATTCTTTTGAAGGCATCTTTAATGAACAAATTCTTTCCCAAATTGAAGAAGGTGATAAATCAATAATTGTATTAACAGTAACATCTATCAATATTCTAATTTACTTTATATGGATTACATAAAACCGGTTGCTAAAACTAGCTCCAAACCATAGTATTGCCATCATGCCCTAATTGTAATGTGAAATATAAAATGACGAAGAAATTAATTAATTCCTTGCATTTGTAGTTTAACTGATATTAGAAAGGTAATCTTGCTTTAACATACGGAAAATAAATGAATAATTATGAATTTAACCGTACAGCTCTTTCAAAACTACGTGAATATTAATTGTTTCTTGGTGAAACATAATTTTAACGTAATATTTGGACCTTAGATTTTATTAATTTAAGACAATACCAATAAAAGTATATAACAGTCATTGTTTGAGCCAACACCAACATCTGAACAATAAAGTATCACAATTAATTTCTAATGGCCAATTTTATAGTGAGATTATATATTCATTTGGCAGCTAAACATCAATTTAGGTGTGTATGTCACGGACTACTTACTTTCTCGGTAACATCTCATGCAGTACTTAGCTCGTTGCCCCGCCTCTTGCGTGGTTGCTAAGTGACGAGCTACGTATCACACAAGATGTTACTAAAAGAGTAAGTTTGTGACATGTAGCTAATTGAATCCCAGTAGTCGGAAACTGTGTTCATACTTAATCCACTTTTAGCTCCATATAAGTAACCTCCACTCGATGATAAACAACATTGTGACTCATGGGAAATTTTAGCACAAATTTGGTTCGATCGAATTCAGATGTAATTACATGGCGAGTCATGATAAGTGTAATTCACATAGCTTATAAATCACATTTAAGGTTGATCAAACTCGATTTGAACTAGAATTTCTCATCAACCTATTGTAGAAATGATCATTACTTTTCACCCCTAAATCACTATAAGTTGGGTGATTTTCATCATCACATAATACTTCTATCATATGAGTTATAATGAATGGAAATTATCCCAAAGTTTAGAAAGCTAGGAAACAAATATCTTCTGAGGATTCTAAAATAAGAAGACTATATGGGACTGCAATATTCTTAATTTCAAAGTACCCTTGATCCATACCACTAGGAAAAGGTACAGCATGAAACAACATGCCGTACAATTATTGAAGCTTGTTATGTCTGTGCTCAAGTTCGAGAGAATAAATTATACATCCATGTTTTGATCAAAAAAAATTATACATCCATGTAGTCCTAGTAATTCTTGGCATGTTTATACAAAAAACCCTACAAAATACTCTTACATGTCCTAAAATTACTGCTCTATTTCCTGTAGTATAAATTCAAATTGCTTAATTATTTAGCAATCTTACTATGTGTGTGTGTATATATATATTTGACAATTTTGATACTACTTAAGTTTCAAATCATCATATGTGTAATGATATTTCGTACTATTCAATTAGAACAAAAAAATGTTGATATTATGCACTATTGTTCACTATATAAAAATAAACTGGTCAACAAGCAACTATAATTACCAGGGTGGAGAAAGCTGTGATTAAGACATGTTTCCGATCCGGAAACTAATTAATTAGGAGTTTTAGATACAACTGTTAAAGAAGAAAACTTGAAAAAAGTAATTTTAAGATTGTAAATTTCTATAGGTTTTGGTGAAAATATATCTTTGCGTCCTCGCGATCGAGCTTGTAAAGTTTCTATTATATAAGTTTGATTTTACATTCATTATAAAAAAAAATATCAGTGACAAAATTCTAAGTGAAACATATCAAATGGATTCAATTAAAAAAATTGTGTATTTCAGTTACTAAATTACTATTCACAATATGTATCTTGCATTCCAATACTAATAATTTCGGCTCTATTAATTTCTTCAATCGGTACTCCTAAAAAAGAAAAAAGAAAAAAGAAAAAAGAAAAAAGCTTCATCCTTACCAAACCATATATCTTACCAACATTTAAGAAAGAAAAAAGAAATAAAGGTATCCAAATTTGCGACATATTTTTGATGTACAAAATCTGGATAGAGAAGGATACAACACTGACATAGAAAGAAAAAATAAAATTCAATCTTATTTATTCTGTTATTTCCAATTCACAAGCTACCTATAACTCCATACATAATACTACTAACACAATTAAAAATAAGACAAATTACAATTGAGACATAATGAATGTAGAACTTGTAGATGGACATAAAAATAAAGATAATAGGCGATGATTAACTAGTTAATTAGCTACGGCCCCCCATTTGTCCGTAGTTAAAGAGATGTAAGCAGAAGCTTTCTTGTCAATCCCGGGCTCAGCCACCCACCGGCCTCTATCTTGATCACCAGGATAAACTCTGTAGGCCTTTGCATATTCGTCATAATCCCTCGTATCGTATCCTGAATTTCTGCCTGTGAAGCAACTACATAGAGAGAAAGATGAACCTGAAGATTTCTTCTGCCTGTAATTGCTTCCCATTGTTTTGTCTTTGTTGCTTGTTTGGTATGAGGGATTGATAAGCTTGGATTGTTTGTGAGAGAAAAAATAAGAAAGTATTGTACGTATGTGTTGTTGTTTGCTTATGGATGTGAGGTTATGTGGTATTTATAGTAGCTTTGGAGGTGATCCAAGGGTGGAGAATCTTGTGAATTGAATCAGGCCATTGATCTTGGTTGATGGTTGTGATAGGGTGAAATGAAGTTACATTATTTGGTGCTAGTAGAAACTTAGGCAAGAACATGTGTTATGGACCACTCTTCCGAAGTTGACCAAAACATTGCTCACTGGGGATGTTTTATTACTTTTTTGATTGTATGTTGGGAACATTTAGGTAATTCTATATCATATCGAGTTCAACGGTCCAAGTCTGTATTCCTTGTCTATTTTTTTTACACAAATATTTGTGGAGGCTACACACAATACACCTTGTCGATTCCTTGTGGATCATTAGATTTGATCTGTACATAGATTTTTCCGACCCTAATGGGATCATCTGATTTAAAATGATATTTTATCTCGTATTTTATTTCACTTATACATGATATGTGTATACAGATCTTCCAAAAATATAATTTTGATAAGAATTATATATATACGAAGTGAAATACAAAATGATATATATATATATTATATGATGAAATAAAACATAAAATATTACCATTTAAATTGAAAAGAATATTTCTTTTAATATTTTCCTCACCAAAATTCAATAACCAAATATTTCTTTGATCTTTTGTTAATCAGAAGAAAGGGGTTCCGAGCGAGTATCCGTACAATAGTCAAATCACCTCCAATCCGACATATGAAATTTCTCTGACACTTGGGAATATTTGAATTTTGGGGACTAAGAAATCATATTCACTCCTCAATTTACAACCAAGCCAACTCTTTTTTTTTTCTTTAAGTCGTTATATATAACATATACATATATATAAGTAAACATATATACATATGTGTGTGTATACCACCAACCCAGCCGTAATGGATACTTTTTCGGTCTTTCTTTCCCCGACATTTTCTTCGCAGCTTAAATAATTCATTGATCAGCCGCCTTCGAAATTTCCTGAAAACTCTTGAAAAAATTATTCTTTGTGAAAGGATGTACTCATTTACAAGTTCCTGTCCAAATTATAACTAAATTTTTCCCTTTTGATTTGGTCTCAAAGTAAAAAGACTAAGTATATATATAGAGAAATTCTTGTTTGAACCTGACTTACTGAATTCAAGGCATTCACAAAATAAGGTGAGATACAATTGTTATGGAATTAGTGCAAATATAAGAGAAAGTTGTTAGATTATAGAAAATCCCGTAGGAAACCATTAGTGATGAATAACGAATATATAGATACAATAGATAAGAAACCTTAAGCTATAAATAAGGTAAACGATAAACATGAAAAAGATACAAAGATATCTTAAATCTATACAAGGATATTTAATATATTTAACGCTCCCCGCAGTCGAAACTAGAGGTTCTCAAACATTGAGACTGGACCGAAAATCCAATAAGAGTGAAGATGGTAGTCCCGAGATAAACCCAGCAACGATGGAAGAGAGAGGGGTCCGAATTGAAGAGAATGAGAGGAAAAATGCAGCCGTATGGTGAGAAGAAAGAGGGATCTGTTGAGACAGTCGTATGGATGCCGGAGTTCCAGTCGTCGGAATAGAAGAAGAAGAAGGCAGCAGTTAATTTTGAAGAGGTGAGAGGGAGCCAAGAGATGGTTGAAGTTGCACCGGTGATGGCTGCATATGGTGCGTTGTTGCTGAATTTTCAGCAACTAATTGAAGATTAATTGAGTAAATAAAGTGAAGAGAGGAAGAGATAGATGAATAAAGTGAATAGAGAATAGAGAAGGTAAAGAGAAGAAGAGGCGCTGGACAGGGAAGGACGGGTGGCGGAAGCTAAGGATCGAAATACCATGGCTCGAAGGCATGACTCTGATACCATGTTCGATTATAGAAAATCCCGTAGGGAACCATTAATGATGAATAACGTATTATGAATAATGTATATATAGATACAATAGATAAGAAACCCTAAACTATAAATAAGGTAAATAATAAATATGGAAAAAATACAAAGATATCCTAAATCTATACAAGGATATTTAATATATTTAACAAAAGTTACCAATCCAAAAATAAATATATCACACTTATCATGTGATTGATCGCTAAATCAAACCCGAATTCCTCAACCAGTTAAATTTGTCTTATTGATGTGTATAATATACGGCAAATTTCATTGTTAAAAACAACTTATATTTTAAGTGATTATTAAAAAAATTCGACGCTCCAAATTTAGTATAATCACAATAATAATATGTATATATATAGTAGAAGTTGCTTGTATGATTGTACGATTGTGACTGTCTGAAACTCAGAATCAAATCCTAGAAACCCTTGAGAATAACCTATAAGCGTTACAGTTTATTTGCCTAACCATTTTATTAAATTAAGTTAAGATTAATTCGGTGGAGCTCTTAAAATACTCTAATAAAGAATTTAAAACAAATAAAAAATATCATCAAAGGACTGACAAAAGAGTCAAAAGAAACTTTTAGGGCCCTTTTTGAATTCAAGCCTTTAATTGTAAGAAAATTTATAAAATAAAATAAGAAAAAAGATTAAAATCTCAAATTTGTCAGAGCTACCAACATTGCCTGCAAGCTGTCTAGCTTTGGGAATTCTTAAACTCAAAGCAAGTGCCAGAGAATGTTAATGTTATGTTCGTCCAGGTTAATTGTACTTACAGCTACGGAACTCATAATATATATTCCCATTTGCTTTAATTGAGAATGTTACTATTTTTATATACTTTTGATAGTGTGATCTTGCTGTCTTCACATTAATTTACTATAACATTAATTAACTATATTTAAATTTGTTATAGTATCAGTTAAATTTGTTATAGTACTAAGTTTAAAATCACAAGATATTTGTTTTCAAATGGTGAAGCTTTTAAGAAAAAGCTGGTTCACTTGCCCTCGTTTTGTGACTAATTGGATTAAATAGGGCACCCTCCGCGGTGCAGTATTCTATAAACACGAGATGATTTTTGAACTCAGGTTAACATACTTTTGTAATACTTTATACTTTCTCTTGGATAAAAAAAATTATTCTCACTTATGTGGACAACCACGTAATTTCTTGTGTTTGTATGGATCTTATTTTTTTAATTTATGTTCTTCAGATCTTGATTTCTTGTCATATTTTAACATATCACTTTAATTATTTGGTTAAAGTGATTAAGAAATCATATCGGTCTAGCGTAAGGTCCGCGTGAAAAGCTGGATTTTGGACGTTCATAGTAATTCATGCAAATTCTTAATTGTTCTCATGAAAAAACTAAGCCTAATTTTGGTACATTATACCTATATTGCTGATCCTGGTTTTGATATTTTTTGTTAAGGGGGCTGCATTTCCTCAAATGGTGCTTATAATTATTTGAAAATTCAAATGTTAATTTTCAGTAAAGAATAAAAAGAGTGAAATGCCGTATCTTTTCATATATTTTACGTGGACATTAATTTTGAGACCAAGTGTTGCATATTTAAATTTTTTGATAGGCATAGTCTGTTTCTCTCTCTCTTTTAGGGAGTTTAGCGCGCTAAAAAGTGAATTTTAATTGGAGGGACTGAAGTGCATGTTGCCCTGGTTCATATATATTACAAATGAATTATCTTTGAGTTTGATCAAATTGAGTTCGGACTAAATTTTACCTTATGTAGCTTTGAACTTCTTAAAGTTGGTAGGTTAGGTCTACTTATAGATGGATACATGACAAATCTTTTATCATATTAATTTGCATTACACTGTTATCTGTTTTTATAAAGATTAAAACACTTATTGTCACCCAACATATATCTATAATATATAATATCGAATAGATCTGGATCTAATATCTAAGAACTTGAGGGTTAAATTTAAAACTATATGTGGTACTTCCTAAAAATCTCGCTAAACATAAAATTGACATATTTAGTATTTGCAATATATCTTCTTTTATTCGTCTAAACAGGACAACCCCATATTTTGAGATATATATATATATATATATATATATATTTGTATTATTCTAAGCGCTAATAGTACATGACATTCTATCCAAAAGGAAGTGACCTCCATTAAATATTGAATTTTTAATTTGATTTTTCTTTATGGAATTCAAATATTTTTGGACCTTTACATTACTCGTTAAAATTAGTAATTTTTACAGTATTTGAGGACTTCACGCCCCGCTATAATTATAGTCACTCGTCTATGAAATTATATCAATGATTGTGATTATTATAAAATTTTAAATATTGAGAAGTTCGAAAAATTATGGAAAGAAATGATTCTTAAAGCCATTAGAAATTTAGTAAGCATCAAACCAAAGCTTATTGATTTGAAACTTTAATTTATTAGACCACCCATTAGTTATTTTGCTTTAGAAATGTGAATGGAATCTGCAATATGGATGGTGAGTAGCAAGTTTGGCAAGAATTGCGTTTTTTTACATGAAGTAGTAGTTTGGTATTCCATCGACTTGTTCTTAGTTAGTCTTGTTAAATAATTATTATTGTATTCTTTATAAGACTTTTTTTCAATATTCTTAGTGTAGGATACTCTGTATTTCATATTTTTGTTGATCATCACTCTATTTAGTTAGCCATGTTAACAATTTCTAAGCAACACATAATATAAACAAACGTGGAAAGTCATTAATCTAGGGGAAAATTCTAACTTCTCTTTGCATTATTTCACATGAAATACTAGTTTGGCATCGCACCGGCTTCCATTTATTTAGCTTGTTAAATAACTATTAATATTGTATACTGCGTTTTTTTTTCAAATTAACTGTATTTTAATTTTTTATCTATCATCACTCAATTTATTTAGTCACATTCGCAATCTCAAGCAACATAAAATATAAACAAATATGGAAAGTCATATATCCACTTAAAAACACCGCCTACTTTTTGCGTTATTTCACATGGAATGCTGGTTGGCATCACACCGATTTTTTTTAATCCTTGTTAAATAATGATTATTGTATTCTTTATAAGACTTATTTTCGAGATTCTTCGGACAGAGTTCTCTATATTTCAATTTTTTATTTATCCAATCATTTTAGTTAGTTACATTCACAATTTCAAGCAACGTAAAGTATAACAAACGTGAAGATTCATTTATCCATTGAAAAACACCAGCTTATTTTCGTGTTATTTCACATGAAATGCTAATTTGGCATCACACCTACTTCTTTTTATTTAGCCTTGTTAAACAATGATTATTGTATTCTTTGTAGGACTTTTTTTCAATATTCTTCATGCAGGATTCTCTATATTTCCTTTTTTTATTAATCAAAATTCAATTTAGTTAGTTAAATTCGCAATTTAAAGCAACATAAGATATAAACAAACATGCAAAGTCATTTATCCACTGAAAAAGACCGACTTCTTTTGTGTTATTTCACAAGAAATATTAGTTTGGCATCGACTTTTTTTTTATTATTTAGCCTTGTTAAATTATTATTATTATATTCTTTATAGAATAAATTTCAGTTTACCCCTTTGTGCTCTGAGTTGCATCATTTTATCGCCTTGTACTCTTAAAAATTCTCAAATCATTATTATCTTTAAAATTTTCATTCAAATTGCATCACTGAACTCCCTTGTACTCTTAAAAATACTAAATTAATATACTTATACTTTAATAGATTAATTTAATTTATAAAATTGGATTTAACTGCTATTTTTTTCTAAAATAATGTCCAAACTAAAATATTCAAAAATAAACTCAATTAAAAAATATCCTTACATCACTAATTTTTTAATTATTATTTCTATAAGAAAAGGTAATATAAAGAAAACTATGTTACTCCTTTTGAAAATAAAAATTTAAATCTAATGTTTTTAAATGGCCTTTTTCTTCTGAAAATGAATTTTTAGAATATTTTCTAATGTTGATGTTTAAATTAATTCTCATGAAAATATTTTAAATTGACATGAATTATAAATAAGTTAAAAAGTAAAAGGAAAATAAAAGTATTTAACTAAAATCTAAAAAGAAAATTAATTCACCAAAATATAAGCATTTTATTTGTAGTTTAGTCTTTTTAAGCGTACAAGGGGCCGGATTTAGTGACGCGATTTTGATGGAAGTCTTAAAAATAATAAGAATTGGAACACTTTTTTGAGTAAAGGGAATAAAGTGATACAACTAAGGGTACAAAGAGGTATAGTGTAGTTGAGTAATAGCAAGGATTAAAATTTTGTATCGAAGATAAGATCGAGTTGTTGAATATCATAAACATATTGGAAACATTTTGGAAATGTCATAGAAAACTTGCAAAATGCTAGAAACAAGAGAGGAATAGTGAAAAAGAAAAAAAATAAGAGTTGCTCCTTTTTTTTATTAGCAAAAAGTCAATATTTAATCGCTCAAATTTACTAACAAATAAAGTTGTAATGTTGGATAAAGTTTAGCATTTATAGAGCACATAATCGACAAATTTCCAGTAACTTATATTGAAAAATTATAAATTTTAAAAGCGTTATTGCCAAAGAAAGAATGATTTAATCTATGGTTTCAAACACACCTGCAAATGACTAAAAATAAATGTGATATTCACATTTTGATCGAGTCATCATGAATCGCATGATAAGAAAATTTCTCATCCGTAAAATAAATGTTTGACTAATTCAAGTATGATATTAATCACTGTCATCTCTTAAGGAATATTGTTACTCCAATAGCCTTAATTCTTTCTGGTTTGTTTTGTGCGTAATTGCAGATAAAAAAAGTATATGTATGATTTGGTTGATTATTTAAAGGACTTGTTTGATTCTATTGAGGACTTAATTTGATAGATTGTTATATTGATTACTCTTTTCTTCTTCTTCTTCTAATTTTTTTTACTTAAAATTCAGAGATTTGAGAGTTGTGCTATCTTGGGCTGATATGGGTGGAAATCCATCTTTGGGCTAAGCTGGATAGTCCAATACCGTGTGGGCCCAAGCCTAATAGTTTTATAGCCCTGGATCCTTCTAGAAGACATCATATTCGGACAGGCTTAGCTGGAGCCCCAGATGACCCGACCTGGACGGGTAGGGTAGAGCTGATTATGGACAGCTGGGAGATAAGATCCAATAAATTATCAACCTTACCATATATAGACCTGCGGAGATCCGGCCTATCTTTACCATTTATACTCAATTGATTACAGCCTCATATGGATAGATTATGATTTATTCTTACTACCAAATGTATATTTAGCATAGTTAACTTACCCCTTTTAACCCGCCATCAAATCCTTGTATAAATATCAATTCCTACATTAATAAAAGGATCGAACTCTTTACCCCCGTGGACGTAGGTCTGGTTTTGGACCGAACCACGTATATCTTGTGTCTATTTTACATTATAATTCGTACTTTATATTATATCTTAATATACTATATTGTATATTATTATTGATGTGAAATGCACACACATCAATTGGCGCCGTCTGTGGGAAATCTGGCCAAAAAAGGCGTGAGGTAATCTTATTTTTTCGTAAAATATTTTCTTTTACTGTAACAATTTTCAATGGCAGAAGGGAAAGTTATGGAAATGAGAAATGGAGACGACAATATCGAGAGAGGAAAAAAGGTGATGGTATTCTCCCCTGGTGACGAACAGTCCACACCTGAGACGCCGGCTCACCTGGTGAGGCGTTTGGTGAATGACTTACAAGATCCGATGATAGGCGACTCGCCGTAGGGCCTGGTGGAGGGAAATAACGTTTCTCCTCAAAGTGTGTTGAGCATGGATCTCATTGTCCAAAGGCTAGAAGGAGTCATCGACAAGGCTGTCACCAAGGTAGTAGATTCTAAACTTGCAGGTGTGGCAGATCGTGCACGTGGGTACAATTTCGAGTCCCCTCTTCAAAAGGGAACGTCCAAAGTTGGAAATGTGGAGATTGGGGGTATCAATGGCATCACCCTTGATGGAAACTTGGGCAAATGTTCAATAAGGCTGGACTGTCCGGAAGAGGAAGGAGAGAAAAGAGGCACCGCGCCTCAAAAAAAGTACTTGGCTCCAGAGGAGCGTCACAATCGTCATCTAGACTTGGAGGATGAGGATGATCTGGGAGGTTGGGCACCCCGACTTGGACTCCAGAAAGAGCAAAAGTATGATGAGGAACTGCATTAGCCGATGCAACACTCGCACTATGACATACCTGGGAAAGACGACCTGCAGAAACGCCAGTATCGGGCTCCCGATAGGTGTGAAAAAAATCTAGAGGATGATGCTAGTAGCTTTGTGTCTGCCAGATCCGACTTTGCAGACCTCGGCAGGATGGCTAAAGCAAAGGAAAAGTTTGCGCAGATGGAGTTCATGGCCAAACGAATGGAAGAAATGGAACGTAAAATGACTGGAGGCAAGATCCAAGTGGATCGGGGGATTCCATTCACGAAATCCATCATGAGGGAGGAATTGCCAAGAGACTTCAGGGTTCTTTCCATGGTACCCTATGAAGGAAAGACAGGTCCGAATTACAATTTATATACTTTTTGAAATTATGCTTTGCTGCACAGGTATTCCGATGCTATCAAATACAGGGTCTTCTTAACCACGTTGGCCAAATCTGCGCAGCAATGGTTCAATCAGATTCCCGATGGATCCATCAGATCCTTCTCGGAGTTCAGCTCGAAGTTCTTGCACCAATTTGCTAGTAGCAAGCGTCACGAGAAAACTCCTTTGAGTTTGTTCAACATCAAGCAAAGAGGAGACGAGATCCAACATGCCTACGTCAGGCGTTTCAATATGGCTACGCTGAAAGTACCATCTGCAACGTCCGACCTAAAAGTCAGTACTTTCATGGAAGGCTTGAGGGAAGGAGATCTCTTCAAATCACTCACCCAGAGACCAGCCCTGGGCTTCGACTATTACTATGCCGGGTTGAGAAGTACATCAACATGGAGGACGCGCAAATCATGAGGCAATCCGAACAGAGGAAAGACAAGCCCGAGGAGGACAGTCTCAGTAAGACTCGCAGGAGTGGCTGGACATCTAGTCTAGCTCCGGTAGCTTTACCTGGTCCAGGTATGCATGCCGGACAATGGCTTATACTTTTACGAGGCAACTTGAGTGAGCATCTAATGGTGGTGGAAGAGAAGAATATGGTACAATGGCCGTAGGGAGTAGACCAAGACCCTAAGAACCCGCCTAGTAGCGTCTATTGTAGATACCATAGAGAATTTGGGTATCACACCGATGATTGCCCAAAGCTCATCGAAGAAATTCAACGTCTAACTAGGATAGGCTACTTGAAGAAATTTGTCATACAAACAAATAATGGGAACAATCCCACCCCATTTCACGGGGGTGGTAGCTAGAGATGTCGAGGAGGAAGGTGGCAGGGCCGTGGAGGTGGTAGAGCCGGACCTTCTGGAAGAGGAAACTTCCCTCAACCGATTAACAAACAGCTTGCCCTGGAGGCAGCACCTAAGGAGGTCAATAGCATCAATCGTGAGGTCATTTACATTATCTCAGGAGGATTAGCTGAAGAGGAATCTAAGAGGCAGCTTAAGCGGTAGGTAAGGTCTGTAGAGACCCCACCCGCATTCCTCATGAATGTCAGTCAAACCCAACCTAGGAAGGAAATACGATTCAAACCTGAAGATGTGCGGACTGCGTTGACACCTCACAGTGATGCACTAGTTATCACGACGGTGATTGCAAACTACGAAGTGCAAAGGATATTTATTGGCAGCGGTAGTTTAGTAGATATATTATTCTACCAAGCGTATCAACAGATGAACCTGGGGCATGCCAGGATGGAGCCAGTGAAGACTACTCTATTCAGTTTCACAGGTGAGGCGACACAACCTGTGGGGAAGGTAGTATTATCTCTCTCCCAGGGAGGAGGGTTTAACAAAGTAACAAAATTGAGTAGATTCTTAGTCGTGGATACCCCTTCAGCCTACAATGTAATACTCGGCTGACCTACAGTGGTCTTGTTCAAAGTAGTGGTCTTGATACCACAAATAAAGGTTAAATTTCCAACACTCAATGGAGTAGGGGAAGTATCTGGAGATCAATGTCAATCCAAAAAATGCTACTTAGTCTCATTGAAGCAAAAATAAAAGCCAACTGAAGATAAAAAGTGCAAGCCTGAATCAATGGCATTGGAAGGAAACGAGGTGGCTAAAAAGCCAGTTTCATCGCACGTCGAACCTGTAGGAGAGCTTATGAGCATAGAACTCATACCTGGAGACAAGGAAAAGACTGTTAGGATTGGTTCTCACTTGAACCCAGACCTAAAGGAAGAATTAATAGCTATGCTAAGGGAGCATGCAAATGTGTTCTCATGGTCAGCCAATGACCTTGTAGGTATTGACCCAACAATCATACAACATCACCTCAACGTATTTCCTGATGTGAAGCCAGTCGTCCAAAAGAAGAGACACTTCGGCCCAGAGAAAGACACCATAATCAAGGCTAAAATCAACAAACTACTCAAAGCAAAGCATATAGTAGAAATTCAATTCCCAGAGTGGGTGTCTAACATAGTCCTAGTACCAAAAGGAGGCACAAAATGGAGAATGTGTATCGACTTTCGTGATCTAAACAACGCTTGCCCTAAAGATCACTACCCCTACCTAGAATCGATCAACTGGTAGACGCCACAGCTGGATTCGAGTTGTTAAGCACCATGGATGCACAGAGCGAGTATCATCAGATACCTCTAGATGTGGAAGACCAAAGGAAGGTTAGTTTTATAACCTCCTTTGGTACGTATTTGCTACATAGTGATGCCCTTCGGCCTTAAAAACTCTGGAGCTACATACCAAAGGCTAGTTGACATGATATTTCGCGACCAGATCGGGAAAACATTGAAGTGTACATAGATGACATTGTAGTCAAAATTCGGACCTCCAGCACACATGTGCAAGACCTGCAACAAACTTTCGAAACCCTTCGGAAGTACAAAATGAAGCTGAACCCAGCTAAATAGGCATTTGGGATCAAATGAGGGAAGTTCCTAGGCTACATGGTCACCGTGAGAGGCATAGAGGCCAACACCGAGAAGATCAAAGCCATCCAAGATATGCAACCACCTAGAGATGTTAATAAGGTTCAACGGCTAAATGGAAGTATCACGTTCTCCTAGTCGGCGGGAAGAAGCTTACCATTCTTCAAGATATTGCGAAAAGCTGACAAATTCAGCTGGAGTGAGGAATGTCAACAAGCCTTCGCAGAGCTAAAAGAATACATGAACCAAATCCCCATGCTGACCAAACCTGTGCAGGGTGAGCCAATGATGTTGTACATAGTTGTGGCTTACCGAGCTGTCAGCACTGTCCTTGTACGAGAAGAGGGAAAGACGGAGAAACATGTATACTACATCAGCAAAGTACTCTCGGATGCAGAATCAAGATACCCGGAGATCGAGAAGATGGCTTTCGCATTAGTCATCACGGCACGACGGCTAAAACCTTATTTTTTAACATACAAGATAATTGTGAAGACCAATCAACCAATCAAAATAGTGCTAGGAAAAGCTGAACATCCGGCAGACTTGTCAAGTGGGCTGTGGGGCTAGGAGAGTTCAAGATAGAGTACGCATATCAAGCTGCAATTAAAACGCAAGTCCTGGTAGATTTTGTCAATGAAATGACAAAACCTGAGCAGGAAGAGAGAGAAAATGACAAAGTTTAGCTCATGCATGTCAATGGTTCAGCTACGTAGAACGGGAGTGGCACAGGTGTGGTTCTTACCACACCTGAGGGAGATCAGCTGGAGTATGCAATCAAATTTGAATTCAAGGCAAGCAACAACGAAGCTGAATACGAGGCGTTCATCATAGGACTCAAAATGGCACTCAAAGATGGAGCTAGGAATCTAATAGCCTATTCAGACTCACAGCTCGTGACAAAACAAATCGAAGGAGCCTACAAAGCCAAAGAGGAGAGAATGGTGAAATACCTGGAAACTATAGAAACATTACGAAAGAGTTTTCAAAAGCTAGAGATACATCAAATACCACGTTCGAAAAATGCCAAAGCTGACTACCTGTCAAAACTGGGCAGCTCAGTAATTGATTGCAGAACGAGGCACATCACCATCCAGTCCATACCTGGGTCAGGTATGAAGCAAGAATTGTTGCGGGTAGACGAAGATGAGGACTGGAGAACTGAGATCATTCGGTATCTCACTCAAGGTGTACTCCCAGATAAAAGGAACGCTCAACTACGTCTACAAACCAAAGCTAATAGATTCGTCATGATCGATGGTGTGTTGTAGAAAAAATCATTTGTACAGCCACACCTGAGATGCGTATCGTTGGAAGAAGGGGACTACGTGCTAAGAGAAATTCATGAGGGAGACTGTGGCAGCCACATTGGAGGGTCAGCCTTAGCGGGAAAGACTTTGAGGGCCGAATACTTCTGGCCATCCCTAAAGGAGGATGCGGCTAACCTGGTGAAGAAGTGTGAACAATGTCAACTACACGCTAGCCTTATCCATCAACCTGCAGAGGTAATGCGTTCCATGAGTGTTCCATGCCCCTTCGCCAAGTAGGGTATGGGCATTGTTGGACCTTTTCCCATAGCAAAGGCTCAAAAGAAGTTTATGCTGGTGCTCGTAGACTACTTCAGCAAATGGGTGGAGGCCGAAGCCCTAGCTAGGATCACGGAAGTAGAAGTCATCAAATTCCTTTGGAAGAACATCGTTTGCCGATTTGGCATACCTAGAGAAATCGTAGCTGACAACAGGAGGCAGTTCAGTGGAGCCAAGCTGAAGAGTTGGTGCGAAGAGCTAGGAATCCAACAACGCTTCAGCGTGGTGACCCATCCTCAAACCAAGGTCGGGTAAAGATTACCAATAGAATAATTGTGCAAGTTCTAAAGACTAGGTATGTCCACAACCTTTCTTTTCGATTACATGTCTCTTATATTAACCTGTTCAATTTCATAAAAAATACATCACTAATGTGCTCGCGGAAAACATCCAAACCTCGGTTGTATAGACTAGAGGGAGCAGGTGGGAACTGGGTTGAGGAATTACAATTAGTGTTATGGTCATATCGGACCACCCCAAAGTCTACTACAGAAGAGACTCCTTTTCATCTTGTGTACAGAATAGAGGCTGTCATACCTGCTAAGGTTAGGGTGCAAACCCATCGGGTTAGATACTTCGAACCTGTGCAGAATGAGGAACGACTAAGGGAGGAGCTGGACCTAATTGAGAAAGTCAGAGATAAGGCATACCTAAGGATAGAACAGTACAAGCAAAGGATCATGCGGGACCAGGCAGCAAAGGTGATGGAGATCTCCACAGGTGGGTGATCTGGTACTCGAGAAAATAGATGCAGTTCACACAGTGAAGAAGTTGAACCCTAACTGGGAGGGTCCCTACAAAGTAATCAAGGTGTTAGCAAGAGGAGCATACGAGCTAAAGGATAGCAAGGGAAAGTTACTCCCTCACCCATGGAACATGCAAAATTTGAAAAAGTTTTACATTTCATTATTTGCAATTTTTCTTTATTTTACTTTTTGATGTATCGACTTACAAAACTACTAATATTTTTGGTTGAGGTTATGATTGTGTTTTCAGTTAATATCTAAGAATGTAATGCCTTCTTTGTAAGGTCAGATGCAAAGCTCCGAAAAATCTAGTAAGAATTTGTTTTATTAAGAAATTTGGCATGATGTATATGTATATATATAAAAATTGATGATTGAAATGCGAAGCAAGGGTAACTGGTGGAAGGGAGGTAGTCGAAGGACTAGGAATGTACCACCTGGGTAGGTGGCCGGGGTTTGTAACGCCAGGCATAAAATCGGTGGCTGACCCGAAGGCCCTATACCAAAAGAAAATAAGGAGGGACTGGGTGAGGAATCACCTTTGGGGTGGTTTCAGGACCTATCCTAAGAAGACCGGGATTTGGAGCGACAAAGAGGAAAGGGAAGCCATAAGGTTGGAGAAGAAATAAGAAGGGAAGGTATGGGAAAATGCGGGAAATAAGGCAGGATACCTGCGGTAAGGGCTGGCCACCCGAGCCCGTTTAAGAAATTTGTGTTCGGAGGGGAGAAAAATGTGTAATAAGGTAGGTGGAAAACGCAAGCCTCCACGATTGCATAGGTGTGGTGCAAGTCCCCATGATTGTATGCGCTTGTTGACGGGTGTTTGATCCCGTGTGCAAGTCTCCACGATTGCAAGAAAGTAAGGGTGTTTGATCTCGATGCAAGTCCCTACGATTGCATAGTGACAGTACAAGTCCACATGATTATACGTGTCAAGATATTACTAAGAATTGACAAATGATTTGAGGTAAGGCCCCATAATAAGAGCTGCAGCTATAGCTCAATTCAGATCTAGTGGTACTAACTGAGGACTAACCAGTTTATCTAATCTTGTAAGGAATACCTGGAATTTTTCGTGTTTATCAAACACTGTAGGTATGGAAAGTGAAAGTACCAGTAGAGGTATGGTTGTATTATTTATTTCATTTTTTACCAAGGGTGTAATTTGAATACATGTATGTGAAAGACTAACTTGCTTCCTCAAAGGGAATCAAAATCTTCTGTGTTTTCTTAGTTTTCACAAAGAATGTAGGTATGATCCAAAAGCGTAAGGATGAAATATAGCACGACACAGGTAAGCCTTTTTTCTTAGAAAATCAGATAGCACACTAAAAATAGATTTAAGTAGGCATCATATTAGATCTATAAAAAAATCAAGCAATTTTCCCGCCCCAACTGGGGGCAGGTCTGGCAAAACAAGCAAAAAACATAAGCATAAATTGTCCAAGGGCTACATATGCCCAAAACCAAACCAACAAAAATATAAATTGTCTAAAGGGCTATACATGCCCATCAAAAACCAGACATAGTTAAGTTATTTTTCACTCAGTGGGCTCAGCCCCAGCAACGGTAGTGTCAACATTGGCAACACCAGGAGAAGAATCAGCAATACCTGCGGGCTGGTCAGCAACATTTTCATCAGGTTGACCTGCAGCAGGTGGAACAGCCGGATCTGCAATAGGAGAAACTCCTGGAGCGGAAACATCAGCCTCTAGGGCAACCTCCGCATCCAGAAAATCGTCAGAAACACCCTTGGGAGGATAGCCCTTGGCCCGGAACTGAGCAGTACAGCCATCAAAGCCTTTGACAAAGAAATCTATGGATTTGTCATTGACCAGATCTGAAAATTCCTTGGAAGCAAGGAATTCGGCTTTGAATTTGGCAAGGAGCTCCTGTCATTCAGCAGCGGAGAGGAAGTTAGCTATCCAGTTCTGGCGCTCCACGTTCAAAACCTCCTCCAGCTTCGTCTCTTTTTGTGTTGCCTGTGTAGCTAAGGCCACCTCCAGATCCACCTTTTCACCCAGCAACTTCTGAAAATCTGAGTGAAGATTCTTCAAGTCTTGGCGCAGATTCTTCTCCTTATCTAACCAGGACTCTGAAATTTCTTCAGCGTCTGGACAAACAGGTATTCCCTCTAATCAACTCAGGGGTTTCTTAACCACGTTGGCCCAAATCGCGCAGTCAATGGTTTTCAAGTAATTCCCGATGGGATCCCATCAATCTTCCTACGAGTTTCATCTCGAATTCTGGCCCAATTTGCTAGTAGCAAGCGTCACAGAAAACACCTCTTTGAGTTTGTGCACATCAAGCAAAGAGGAGACCGATCCAACATGCCTACGTCAGGCGTTTCAATATGGCTACGCTGAAAGTACCATTGCAACGTCCGACCTAAAAGTCAGTACTTTCATGGAAGGCTTGAGGGAAGGATATCTCTTCAATCACTCACCCAGAGACCAGCCCTGGGCTTCGACGTTACTATGCCGGGTTGAGAAGTACATCAACATGGAGGACGCGCAATCATGAGGCAATCCGAATAGAGGAAAGACAAGTCCGAGGAGGACATCTCATTAAGACTCGTAGGAGTGGCTGACATCTAGTCCAGCTCCGTAGCTTTACCTGTCCATGTTAGCATGCCGGACAATGGCTTATACTTTTACGAG
This sequence comes from Buddleja alternifolia, assembly GCA_019426215.1. Lineage (NCBI taxonomy): Eukaryota > Viridiplantae > Streptophyta > Magnoliopsida > Lamiales > Scrophulariaceae > Buddleja > Buddleja alternifolia. Next base: position 24,740,931 of record CM033408.1, on the reverse strand, counting down.
GCAACTTGAGTGAGCATCTAATGGTGGTGGAAGAGAAGAATATGGTACAATGGCCGTAGGGAGTAGACCATGACCCTAAGAACCCGCCTAGTAGCGTCTATTGTAGATACCATAGAGAATTTGGGTATCACACCGATGATTGCCCAAAGCTCATCGAAGAAATTCAACGTCTAGCTAGGATAGGCTACTTGAAGAAATTTGTCATACAAACAAATAATGGGAACAATCCCACCCCATTTCACGGGGGTGGTAGCTAGAGATGTCGAGGAGGAAGATGGCAGGGCCGTGGAGGTGGTAGAGCCGGACCTTCTGGAAGAGGAAACTTTCCTCAACCGATCAACAAATAGCTTGCCCTGGAGGCAGCACCTAAGGAGGTCAATAGCATCAATCGTGAGGTCATTCACATGATCTCAGGAGGATTAGCTGAAGAGGAATCTAAGAGGCAGCTTAAGCGGTAGGTAAGGTCTGCAGAGACCCCACCCGCATTCCTCATGAATGTCAGTCAAACCCAACCTAGGAAGGAAATACGATTTGAACCTGAAGATGTGCGGACTGCGTTGACACCTCACAGTGATGCACTGGTTATCACGACGGTGATTGCAAACTACGAAGTGCAAAGGATATTTATTAGCAGCGGTAGTTTAGTAGATATATTATTCTACCAAGCGTATCAACAGATGAACCTGGGGCATGCCAGGATGGAGCCAGTGAAGACTACTCTATTCAGTTTCACAGGTGAGGCGACACAACCTGTGGGAAAGGTAGTATTATCTCTCTCCCAGGGAGGAGGGTTTAACAAAGTAACAAAATTGAGTAGATTCTTAGTCGTGGATACCCCTTCAGCCTACAATGTAATACTCGGCTGACCTACAGTGGTCTTGTTCAAAGTAGTGGTCTTGATACCACACATAAAGATTAAATTTCCAACACTCAATGGATTTCCAACACTCAATGGAGTAGGGGAAGTATCTGGAGATCAATGTTAATCCCAAAAATGCTACTTAGTCTCATTGAAGCAAAAAGAAAAGCCAACTGAAGATAAAAAGTGCAAGCCTGAATCAATGGCATTGGAAGGAAACGAGGTGGCTAAAAAGCCAGTTTCATCGCACGTCGAACCTGTAGGAGAGCTTATGAGAATAGAACTCATACCTGGAGACAAGGAAAAGACTGTTAGGATTGGTTCTCACTTGAACCCCGACCTAAAGGAAGAATTAATAGCTATGCTAAGGGAGCATGCAGATGTGTTCTCATGGTCAGCCAATGACTTTGTAGGTATTGACCCAACAATCATACAACATCACCTCAACGTATTTCCTGATGTGAAGCCAGTCGTCCAAAAGAAGAGACACTTCGGCCCAGAGAAAGACACCATAATCAAGGCGAAAATCAACAAACTACTCAAAGCAAAGCATATAGTAGAAATTCAATTCCCAGAGTGGGTGTCTAACATAGTCCTAGTACCAAAAGGAGGGACAAAATGGAGAATGTGTATCGACTTTCGTGATCTAAACAACGCTTGCCCTAAAGATCACTACCCCTACCTAGAATCGATCAACTGGTAGACGCCACAGCTGGATTCAAGTTGTTAAGCACCATGGATGCACAGAGCGAGTATCATCAGATACCTCTAGATGTGAAAGACCAAAGGAAGGTTAGTTTTATAACCTCCTTTGGTACGTATTTGCTACATAGTGATGCCCTTCGGCTAAAAACTCTGGAGCTACATACAAAGGCTAGTTGACATGAGATTTCGCGACCAGATCGGGAAAAACATTGAAGTGTACATAGATGACATTGTAGTCAAATTCGACCTCCAGCACACATGTGCAAGACCTGCAAAACAAACTTTCGAACCCTTCGGAAGTACAAATGAAGCTGAACCCAGCTAAATAGGCATTTGGGATCAAATGAGGAAGTTCCTAGGCTACCTGGTCACCGTGAGAGCATAGAGGCCAACACCGAGAAGATCAAAGCCATCCAAGATATGCAACCACCTAGAGATGTTAATAAGGTTCAACGGCTAAATGGAAATATCACGTTCTCCTAGTCGGCGGGAAGAAGCTTACCATTCTTCAAGATATTGCGAAAAGCTGACAAATTCAGCTGGAGTGAGGAATGTCAACAAGCCTTCGCAGAGCTAAAAGAATACATGAACCAAATCCCCATGCTGACCAAACCTGTGCAGGGTGAGCCAATGATGTTGTACATAGTTGTGGCTTACCGAGCTGTCTGCACTGTCCTTGTACGAGAAGAGGGAAAGACGGAGAAGCATGTATACTACATCAGCAAAGTACTCTCGGATGCAGAATCAAGATACCCGGAGATCGAGAAGATGGCTTTCGCATTAGTCATCACGGCACGACGGCTAAAACCTTATTTTTTAACATACAGATAATTGTGAAGACCAATCACCAATCAAACTGTGCTAGGAAAAGCTGAACATCCGGCAGACTTGTCAAGTGGGCTGTGGGGCTAGAGAGTTCAAGATAGAGTACGCATATCAAGCTGCAATCAAAACGCAAGTCCTGGTAGATTTTGTCAATGAATGACAAAACCTGAGCAGGAAGAGAGAGAAAATGACAAGTTTAGCTCAGGCATGTCAATGGTTCAGCTACGTAGAACGGGAGTGGCACAGGTGTGGTTCTTACCACACCTGAGGTGAGATCAGCTGGAGTATGCAATCAAATTTGAATTCAAGGCAAGCAACAACGAAGCTGAATACGAGGCGTTCATCATATAGACTCAAAATGGCACTCAAGAGATGGAGCTAGGGATCTAATAGCCTATTCAGACTCACAGCTCGTGACAAAACAAATAGAAGGAGCCTACAAAGCCAAAGAGGAGAGAATGGTGAAATACCTGGAAACTATTAGAAACATTACGAAAGAGTTTTTCAAAAGCTAGAGATACATCACATACCACGTTCGAAAAATGCCAAAGCTGACTACCTGTCAAAACTGGCAGCTCAGTAATTGATTGCAGAACGAGGCACATCACCATCCAGTCCATACCTGGGTCAGGTATGAAGCAAGAATTGTTGCGGGTAGACGAAGATGAGGACTGGAGAACTGAGATCATTCAGTATCTCACTCAGGTGTACTCCCAGATAAAAGGAACGCTCAACTACGTCTACAAACCAAAGCTAATAGATTCGTCATGATCGATGGTGTGTTGTAGAAAAAATCATTTGTACAGCCACACCTGAGATGCGTATCGTTGGAAGAAGGGGACTACGTGCTAAGAGAAATTCATGAGGGAGACGTGGCAGCCACATTGGAGGGTCAGCCTTAGCGGGAAAGACTTTGAGGGCCGAATACTTCTGGCCATCCCTAAAGGAGGATGCGGCTAACCTGGTGAAGAAGTGTGAACAATGTCAACTACACGCTAGCCTTATCCATCAACCTGCAGAGGTAATGCGTTCCATGAGTGTTCCATGCCCCTTCGCCAAGTAGGGTATGGGCATTGTTGGACCTTTTCCCATAGCAAAGGCTCAAAAGAAGTTTATGCTGGTGCTCGTGGACTACTTCAGCAAATGGGTGGAGGCCGAAGCCCTAGCTAGGATCACGGAAGTAGAAGTCATCAAATTCCTTTGGAAGAACATCGTTTGTCGATTTGGCATACCTAGAGAAATCGTAGCTGACAACAGGAGGCAGTTCAGCGGAGCCAAGCTGAAGAGTTGGTGCGAAGAGCTAGGAATCCAACAACGCTTCAGCGTGGTGACCCATCCTCAAACCAAGGTCGGGTAAAGATTACCAATAGAATAATTGTACAAGGTCTAAAGACCAGGTATGTCCACAACCTTTCTTTTCGATTACATGTCTCTTATATTAACCTGTTCAATTTCATAAAAAATACATCACTAATGTGCTCGCGGAAAACACCCAAACCTCGGTTGTATAGACTAGAGGGAGCAGGTGGGAACTGGGTTGAGGAATTACAATTAGTGTTATGGTCATATCGGACCACCCCAAAGTCTACTACAGAAGAGACTCCTTTTCATCTTGTGTACGGAATAGAGGCGGTCATACCTGCTAAGGTTAGGGTGCAAACCCATCGGGATAGATACTTCGAACCTGTGCAGAATGAGGAACGACTAAGGGAGGAGCTGGACCTAATTGAGAAAGTCAGAGATAAGGCATACCTAAGGATAGAACATTACAAGTAAAGGATCATGCGGGACCAGGCAGCAAAGGTGATGCAGATCTCCACAGGTGGGTGATCTGGTACTCAAGAAAATAGATGCAGTTCACACAGTGAAGAAGTTGAACCCTAACTGGGAGGGTCCCTACAAAGTAATCAAGGTGTTAGCAAGAGGAGCATACGAGCTAAAGGATAGCAAGGGAAAGTTACTCCCTCACCCATGGAACATGCAAAATTTGAAAAAGTTTTACATTTGATTATTTGCAATTTTTCTTTATTTTACTTTTTGATGTATCGACTTACAAAACTACTAATATTTTTGGTTGAGGTTATGATTGTGTTTTCAGTTAATATCTAAGAATGTAATGCCTTCTTTGCAAGGTCAGATGCAAAGCTCCGAAAAATCTAGTAAGAATTTGTTTTATTGAGAAATTTGACATGATGTATATGTATATATATATAAATTGATGATTGAAATGCGAAGCAAGGGTAACTGGTGGAAAGGAGGTAATCGAAGGACTAGGAATGTACCACCTGGGTAGGTAGCCGGGGTCTGTAACGCCAGGCATAAAATCGGTGGCTGACCCGAAGGCCCTACACCAAAAGAAAATAAGGAGGGACTGGGTGAGGAATCACCTTTGGGGTGGTTTCAGGACCTGTCCTAGGAAGACCGGGATTTGGAGCGACAAAGAGGAAAGGGAAGCCATAAGGTTGGAGAAGAAATAAGAAGGGAAGGTATGGGAAAATGCGGGAAATAAGGTAGGATACCTGCGGTAAGGGCTGGCCACCCGAGCCCGTTTAAGAAATTTGTGTTCGGAGGGGAGAAAAATGTGTAATAAGGTAGGTGGCAAACGCAAGTCTCCATGATTGCATAGGTGTGGTGCAAGTCCCCATGATTGTATGTGCTTGTTGACGGGTGTTTGATCCCGTGTGCAAGTCTCCACGATTGCAAGAAAGTAAGGGTGTTTGATCTCGATGCAAGTCCCTACGATTGCATAGTGACAGTACAAGTCCACATGATTATACGTGTCAAGATATTACTAAGAATTGACAAATGATTTGAGGTAAGGCCCCATAATAAGAGCTGCAGCTATAGCTCAATTCAGATCTAGTGGTACTAACTGAAGACTAACCAGTTTATCTAATCTTGTAAGGAATACCTGGAATTTTTCGTGTTTATCAAACACTGTAGGTATGGAAAGTGAAAGTACCAGTAGAGGTATGGTTGTATTATTTATTTCATTTTTTACCAAGTGTGTAATTTGAATACATGTATGTGAAAGACTAACTTGCTTCCTCAAAGGGAATCAAAATCTTCTGTGTTTTCTTAGTTTTCACAAAGAATGTAGGTATGATCCAAATCAGATAGCACACTAAAAATAGATATAAGTAGGCATCATATTAGATCTATAAAAAAATCAAGCAATTTTTCCGCCCCAACTGGGGGCAGGTCTGTGATACCCCTATTTTCAGCTTTGTGGACCCTTTCATATTTATTCGAACGATCAAGAAGAGATTAATACATGGGATAATTAGATTTCGTGATTTATTTGATTTGATTGTCTTCTTAGACTAAAGTGAATTAGGTGATACATAAGTGGTTTACTCGATCTTGTGGATATTCTTTGGCATTAAAATTTTGGTAGGCTTACTTGATTTCGGGCAAAGAAAAGATTCTTCAAAACTTTGAGGATCAAAGTGAAATTATTATAAAGGAAAAGGACCAATATTTGGTGGGCATATATTAAGTAGATTATATGTTTTATGACTGAATTGGAAGGTGGATATCAAGTCTAGTGGACTGAACTGCACGTTTCATAAACGTTGGGGTCAAATTGTAAAACAAAAAAATACAAGGACCAAATGGAAAATTTTTGGAAGTTAAAGAAAAGCTAGTTGATGAGGAAAAAAAATTGAGGGAGGACACGTAGCTACCTCATTTCTTTTTAAAGGGACACCCCACATGTTATAGACACATAAATATATAGATAGCTTATATAGTTATATATATATATATATATATATATATATATATATTCATAGTAGATGAGTTTGTATATCAAAATGGTGTCAAGCATAGATGCTTACACCTCCTACTTACTTCCAAACGTGGCAAGGATATAGTGAAGACACCTAACCCTTGATACCTTCTTTAACCAACACCGTATCACTTATTCCTGAATATAGAGCCTGCCCACCTCTTGACTTCAGCATTAGAGTGAGTCTTTTAGCAAGAAAAACGCAGAAACATGCAAGGCATCTTCTTCAACCTTAAAGAAAAAAGAAAAACGCAGTCTGCGCAGTGTTGGGAGTTTGTATATTTGAAGGGTCAAATGACATCCAAATTGCGTTTAATCGGTCTTCATCTCTTCCTAAGAGGCATAGGAACACCATTATGGGTTTAGTTTCTACCCATAAGTTTGGAGTTGCTCACAAAGTCCATCTAACCGAGACGCGTCTGCACAGAGTCAAAATCTGCTGCTCGGGAAATTTTGGCTAGCTATGGATTGGAAGTGGGTTAATTCATCTCTCTCAGTATTAGGTATCAAATCCTCACACCTCTAGTGATATATTAAGCATATTTTATTTGGGTTATTGGTTAGGTTGTTAGGTTCTTGTATACATGGTATGAATAGAGGGAACTAGAATTACAAATTCTGAATTTGCTTTTGTGGCTGTATTTAAGTGTCTAAATGTGTGAATTTCTTTATGAAAAATTTTCTGGAGAGTTATGGTCATGTCTAGAATATACTGGGAAAAGTTTGGAAGGATTGGAGTTGTTTTGGATTTTATAAAAGTCTTGAAATAAAGCTGCCAGTCTGTTAGCGGAATTGAACGGTGACACTATTTTGAACCTATTTTACCAACCTGGATAGATGTTTTCATTCCTAAACTTTTTATGTACAAACATAGTGTTGGTAACGTTTTAACAAAATTTGGGAGCTTTTGGACTAACAGGGGATTTTATAAAAATATTTGAAACTGGACTGGCTGTCCTAGAAAAACGTTTTCGTGCATTCACATTTTGGTGACCAAATCACCAACCTCAATATGTTAATTAATTCTGAAAATATTATGGCATGTTATGCAATCTGATTCCCCAGTTATTGTGAAGTTTGGGAGAATAATATTTCGTGCATGTTCATGTAGTTCATAGGACCGCATAGGATTTTTCGAGTAGATTATTAAGACGAGTGTTAGAGAATAGATTTCTAATATAATCCTTGGATTAACAGGTGGTGTTAGTAAACCGCTCAAGGACGACGCTGAATAACTTGGAAGTTAGTGTGAGTTGCCTCTCAAAATTATAGTTATATGTCTTTCAAAACTGGAAGGAATACGTCATATATATATATATATATATATATATCTATGTACTTTCAACATGCTTTGAACACTTGACATGAAAATGAGTTTCAACACTTTCAAATCAAATTCAGGACTCATTTTACATTCACCAATTCTTGGCACCAACTATTACCTGCATGAATGTTTTCAAACACGTATCTTGCAAAAGTAATTTTTCAGGCATGTTTTGTGAAAATGAATTCGAGGAAAACATTCTTTTAAGGAAATTCTGAAAAACTATTTGTTCGATTAAATATTTCATCGTGAACTAAAATGCTTCATTGCATCATTCGTGACATACGTGATTGCTTACTTATTTCAGATGCATAATTTATATAAGAATGATTTCGAAATAAACATCGGTTTTCTGATTTTTGTGAAATTACTCCATCATTGGTCTTGTATCTTGATCATTTGCCGTGATGGTGTTCTTGTGACGTGTTGCATCTGACGTGGTTGTGTTGGGCCCAAGGTCGGGCGATGGATAGGGCAGGGTTCGGCCGGTCAAGCATGGGCTTGCGGTCTTAAACAGTTCCCGCTATTCACGTCCAGATCCATGCACCTAGGACGGAGTGCTCTGAGGGTGCATGGGTCATTTATCGTGTGGCATACTCCGGATATGACCAAATCGGGCATCGCGAGCCTGCGTGGGGAGGTATAAGGTGATGGCTTTTAAGCCGCGTGTTCAGGGGTGATAAGGAAGAAGCAGCGGGACCCAAAGTGCTGTGGGTAAATCATCGGACGCGATGGTATTGCTAACATGGCCCCCTACTGCTTAAGCGTGTCTTGTACGTGTTATATAAACATGTGTTGAACGTGTTACTTAAACATGTCTTGTACGTGATACTTGCATTGAACTACATGCTTTTTAAAATGCATGTTTTGAAACTTAAATATCATGCCACCAATCGTTCCAACTTTATCATGAACGTAATTTTTCCAAGCATGTTTTCAATGATATTTGACAAAACCTCATCGTGCATATACTAAGACCTTTGTCTCATACTAGCTATTGCTTAATTGTTACTATGATCACAAATTGCTATTCTTATTTAGGATTTCAATGATCCTTTGAAAATCAACAAAAACTATTATTGTTTTTCCCCTCACTAATTTATCATTTGGGTCTAAAAACTATTTTGAGAAACTTGCACACAAGCACTGGCACTCACTAAGCCTTTGCTTACGTATTTTGTTTCATTCCTTCCTTCCAGTTGTAGGTGAGTTGAGCAATGAGACTAGTTGGAGGATAACAGGAATAGACATAGACGATCCAAGAGGTAAAAACTGGTAGTTTTATTCAAGGATATTAAGTTACTTCGTGATGCGGATGATAGTTTCAGGAGTAGGACCCTAAGATACATTGATAAAAATTGGGTCCATGTTTGGAATTGGAACTACAGCTACGATAGACTTATGTATTCAAGTTGGGTCTTTTATGACCCAATCATCGGGGCGTGACAGAGTGGTATCAGAGCTTGGGCTAATGCCTGAGCTACACCGGGATAAGATCTTCGGACTGTGGAGTGTAATGGATTCTAAGTTAAGCTAATGATATTGAGGGATGAATGTTGATAAAATGTTAGTTCGGTGCGGTAGAATCGTATTACATCAATGATAAGGATGCATTTGATATGTCTTTCCACTAAACCAAGATGAGTTCTTTGGATTAATTGGTAATTTGAAGAAGGACATGTTATGCCTAATGACTGGAAAGTAATAGGTTGTGTTTGATTGAAGATAATTCTTATATCCTGGATAAATAATAGAATAAGTATACAAGGATTGACATGACAACGGAGTTTGACTAAGTATGAATCTCAAATAGCAAGTATTACAATATGGTGTCAATAGTTATCGTTACTATCACGATGAGTGCGTTGAATTAATTATCTCATTGAACTCATATAGTTCCTTGGCTTTAGATCGTGCTCCCCACTCTTTACCCTCTTGGGTAAAATGTCATTTTCTAATTCAGTGAAGCATAATCATTGTTGCACCTTGCCAAATGGGTTCCTATCACGTAAAACAATTGATATTGTCGATGGTCCTTTTGTTTACGAAGCAAAGCTAGAGTTACAAAGGCTAATCTAGAAGATCGCAGTGGGTAATAGCATTGAGACGATGACAGCTTCTATTACGAGGAAGAGAAGTAAGATGACTTTTGGAGGCGAATTTGCACGGTAAATAATGCTCCGTATCGAAGAATGGATCCGCATCGAGTCGTACAAGCCACTTCAATGTTAAGTCAGGAAAAAAAAAAAAAAAAACTGACATAGTGAATGCGGATTGCTTCATCTCGTCCTGCTATACTACTCAATCTTTTGTCCTGTAACGATCGTGTGTAGTGAGAGGTAAACATGTTAGGAATGAACTTTTAGGTTGATTCTCCTTGCTTCATAGAAGATGAAGGATTTCTATTCGCCAACATAGATATACTTTCCCTATCCCTTTCTCGTACCTCTGTTGAAACAAATTTTTATGGATCCATGCTTCTTTGTTATGTTTGGGAATCTAGTAAACTCCATTATTGAAATTTATGTTCCTTTCATAATTGAGAAACTCTCGTATTCGGAATTCTTTACTATTTATAATTTCATTCTTGAGAGTTTCGCTCCTTGTAATTTATTTTTATATCCTCTTCGGAAACCTCTTGAAATTTTGTTCTATAATTCTATTCATAAGTTCCATTACCTGTTGAGTTGTTAACCTTTGAGGCGGATTCACTCTTATTATAGACTCATCATTTTGAATTACATTTTTTATTCTACTCCAACTGTTGAGACATAATAATTCTCTCTTAATTCGCAATGTCTCTTGATTCCTTCATGTGAAAATTGATGTTTGACTATATTTATGATACTCAATTGACCAATCCTCTCATAAAACCTTGAGCTTGTAGCTATTTACATTACTCTCATTCATTTTTTTTATACTTTTCTCGATAAACTGTTGCTTAATCCATTTACATTGAGTAACTCTTTGAATCCACCGATCTTTCAGCTTTATGTTAGACTTATCTTTCGTCTTTATTCTTGAAGCTCATCCACAAAGTCCCTTATTTCTTGGATATTGGGATAACAACAATTTTCATTTTAGATCCTTCCTATATCATATAAGGTATGCATTTGCCAATTGAATTACTTATTTCTAAATCTTGATCACATATTGAACCACTTTTCCTTGCAAACATTCTCAACTCTTCAATTTATCTATCAATTTGTTCTTTACATTCTATATTTCTCTTTCATCGATTTTATCTATTTGAGATTGTTGTTACCACTTTTGACCAATAGATTATTCTTTGAGGATGGTTCATTTTTATCACAGAATCGTCATTTTAAGTCGCGATTTCACTCTACTCCTATTATTGACTCCTTGTAATTGTCTTTTAATAGTTGTACCCATTGCTCATCCTTTTTTTTTATTTATTTGACAATTTGTCTTAACATTTGTCGATATTCGAATTACTAATCATCTTCTTTGAGATCTTGAATTTGCAGCCATATAGTCTTAAATGTATGCTTCTTGGATACTCTCTTACATGGAATTTGTCTCCATTCAAGAAATTCCATATTGTCATCCTATATCCATACTCCTAATTGATCTGAACACCTACATTTTGATCTCGTTATCTTTAAACTTCTCCAAATTGAATCATTTTCCTTCGTGCAGTTTGAGGTTAAGCAATTCACTTTCTAGGATCGTATGTAGTATGCATTTCCCATCTGAATTGTCTATTTTAACCTTGTCCGAAATTTAAATCATCTTTGCCCTGTAACTCTTATTGTGTCTTCTATTCTCAATTGTTGAGAATGTCATCTATATTGTATCTTTCTCCTCCCGTCTATTAGGTCTACGTGATATTGTTCGTAACTATAACTTAGTTACAATACTCTTTTGGCCTACATATTATTCTTTGGCTCTCTATAAGATTCCATGGGATGCTTGTATTTGTTTCATTCAATAAGCTCCTTCCTCGTGGATTGCTATACTTTAGCATTTGAAGACTTCCACATTCTCGTCTTCTTAAACCTATTGTTGATTAGTCCAATTACTCATCTCTAATTGCCGTTCCTTTATTGCCTCAATTAATCTTGTAGCTAATTCATGTACAACAATTGAAATCAAATTCAAGTTCCTCCATCATTCGAGTTAGTTACCTCTTCAATTGTTTTATGTTATTCTAATAAACTTTACCCTTACTCTCAAGTATCAACCTATGTCGGCGAACCAATTGAAAACACCATTAGTCATTTTATAGTTGGTAACATTGGTACTGGCTCGAGTGAATAAGTATATGGATTATGAACCAGGAGTAAGAGACAAAGAAAGTTAGCGGCAACCTTTCCGCTTGTATAGCCACGACCGAAGTGAATAAACTATCAAAGAGAATGACAGCTATATCGGCCCTTCATTTCTTACCAAACGCAAGCAGAAAATCAAAGATGTGGAGCTCTCTAAGAAAACTACAAATGCATCAATCATCGCATAACAAGGGGATCTTCATTTACTCCGATGATTATCCTACAATGATAGTGGAAGATAGAAAAAGGGCAAAACAGAGAGAACTTACAGCTTCAAGGACGCAGAGGAATATCAACATCTTGGTTCCAAGATAGAGACTTCCAGATCTCGTTAAAGAGCTCCAGTATGTCAAAATTGAAGTATTTAAACTTTCAACGAGGTCTACACGTAGAGGTGATCTAAGACGCAATCAACAAGATCCAATAATGATCTATAGAACGTGAAAACGTTGAGCTATCTGGAGAGCTATATATACAAGTGAAATAGAAAGATCAAATTGAAGATCAGTGATAAAGATTTCAAAGTACCAGTCAAGAAGATTAAAACAAGAAAGCTTCATTTTTGAGATTCAAGATGCTTTGATCTCTAAAGCATATGATGAAACTGGCACACAGGAACTTTGCTCATGCATATGATGTTTCTCGAGTTCTGGGCGATGATAGTATTAGTTGGACCCGATGCTCATAATATATCAACACATGTTTTATCTAGTGCAAGAGCAACCATAAAAGGGAAATCTACGTGGATAGTAAACCAGAAGGTTCATGAACGGAAGAATAAATGCGAAGATACCATCCTCGATTTTGTTCTCAAGTGTGAATTTGGGGACCAAATTCTATTAAGGAGGGAGGGTGTGATACCCCTATTTTCAGCTTTGTGGACCCTTTCATATTTATTCGAACGATCAAGAAGAGATTAATACATGGGATAATTAGATTTCGTGATTTATTTGATTTGATTGTCTTCTTAGACTAAAGTGAATTAGGTGATACATAAGTGGTTTACTCGATCTTGTGGATATTCTTTGGCATTAAAATTTTGGTAGGCTTACTTGATTTCGGGCAAAGAAAAGATTCTTCAAAACTTTGAGGATCAAAGTGAAATTATTATAAAGGAAAAGGACCAATATTTGGTGGGCATATATTAAGTAGATTATATGTTTTATGACTGAATTGGAAGGTGGATATCAAGTCTAGTGGACTGAACTGCACGTTTCATAAACGTTGGGGTCAAATTGTAAAACAAAAAAATACAAGGACCAAATGGAAAATTTTTGGAAGTTAAAGAAAAGCTAGTTGATGAGGAAAAAAAATTGAGGGAGGACACGTAGCTACCTCATTTCTTTTTAAAGGGACACCCCACATGTTATAGACACATAAATATATAGATAGCTTATATAGTTATATATATATATATATATATATATATATTCATAGTAGATGAGTTTGTATATCAAAATGGTGTCAAGCATAGATGCTTACACCTCCTACTTACTTCCAAACGTGGCAAGGATATAGTGAAGACACCTAACCCTTGATACCTTCTTTAACCAACACCTCATCACTTATTCCTGAATATAGAGCCTGCCCACCTCTTGACTTCAGCATTAGAGTGAGTCTTTTAGCAAGAAAAACGCAGAAACATGCAAGGCATCTTCTTCAACCTTAAAGAAAAAAGAAAAACGCAGTCTGCGCAGTGTTGGGAGTTTGTATATTTGAAGGGTCAAATGACATCCAAATTGCGTTTAATCGGTCTTCATCTCTTCCTAAGAGGCATAGGAACACCATTATGGGTTTAGTTTCTACCCATAAGTTTGGAGTTGCTCACAAAGTCCATCTAACCGAGACGCGTCTGCACAGAGTCAAAATCTGCTGCTCGGGAAATTTTGGCTAGCTATGGATTGGAAGTGGGTTAATTCATCTCTCTCAGTATTAGGTATCAAATCCTCACACCTCTAGTGATATATTAAGCATATTTTATTTGGGTTATTGGTTAGGTTGTTAGGTTCTTGTATACATGGTATGAATAGAGGGAACTAGAATTACAAATTCTGAATTTGCTTTTGTGGCTGTATTTAAGCGACTAAATGTGTGAATTTCTTTATGAAAAATTTTCTGGAGAGTTATGGTCATGTCTAGAATATACTGGGAAAAGTTTGGAAGGATTGGAGTTGTTTTGGATTTTATAAAAGTCTTGAAATAAAGCTGCCAGTCTGTTAGCGGAATTGAACGGTGACACTGTTTTGAACCTATTTTACCAACCTGGATAGATGTTTTCATTCCTAAACTTTTTATGTACAAACATATGTGTGTTGGTAACGTTTTAACAAAATTTGGGAGCTTTTGGACTAACAGGGGATTTTATAAAAATATTTGAAACTGGACTGGCTGTCCTAGAAAAACGTTTTCGTGCATTCACATTTTGGTGACCAAATCACCAACCTCAATATGTTAATTAATTCTGAAAATATTATGGCATGTTATGCAATCTGATTCCCCAGTTATTGTGAAGTTTGGGAGAATAATATTTCGTGCATGTTCATGTAGTTCATAGGACCGCATAGGATTTTTCGAGTAGATTATTAAGACGAGTGTTAGAGAATAGATTTCTAATATAATCCTTGGATTAACAGGTGGTGTTAGTAAACCGCTCAAGGACGACGCTGAATAACTTGGAAGTTAGTGTGAGTTGCCTCTCAAAATTATAGTTATATGTCTTTCAAAACTGGAAGGAATACGTCATATATATATATATATATATATATATATATCTATGTACTTTCAACATGCTTTGAACACTTGACATGAAAATGAGTTTCAACACTTTCAAATCAAATTCAGGACTCATTTTACATTCACCAATTCTTGGCACCAACTATTACCTGCATGAATGTTTTCAAACACGTATCTTGCAAAAGTAATTTTTCAGGCATGTTTTGTGAAAATGAATTCGAGGAAAACATTCTTTTAAGGAAATTCTGAAAAACTATTTGTTCGATTAAATATTTCATCGTGAACTAAAATGCTTCATTGCATCATTCGTGACATACGTGATTGCTTACTTATTTCAGATGCATAATTTATATAAGAATGATTTCGAAATAAACATCGGTTTTCTGATTTTTGTGAAATTACTCCATCATTGGTCTTGTATCTTGATCATTTGCCGTGATGGTGTTCTTGTGACGTGTTGCATCTGACGTGGTTGTGTTGGGCCCAAGGTCGGGCGATGGATAGGGCAGGGTTCGGCCGGTCAAGCATGGGCTTGCGGTCTTAAACAGTTCCCGCTATTCACGTCCAGATCCATGCACCTAGGACGGAGTGCTCTGAGGGTGCATGGGTCATTTATCGTGTGGCATACTCCGGATATGACCAAATCGGGCATCGCGAGCCTGCGTGGGGAGGTATAAGGTGATGGCTTTTAAGCCGCGTGTTCAGGGATGATAAGGAAGAAGCAGCGGGACCCAAAGTGCTGTGGGTAAATCATCGGACGCGATGGTATTGCTAACATGGCCCCCTACTGCTTAAGCGTGTCTTGTACGTGTTATATAAACATGTGTTGAACGTGTTACTTAAACATGTCTTGTACGTGATACTTGCATTGAACTACATGCTTTTTAAAATGCATGTTTTGAAACTTAAATATCATGCCACCAATCGTTCCAACTTTATCATGAACGTAATTTTTCCAAGCATGTTTTCAATGATATTTGACAAAACCTCATCGTGCATATACTAAGACCTTTGTCTCATACTAGCTATTGCTTAACTGTTACTATGATCACAAATTGCTATTCTTATTTAGGATTTCAATGATCACTTGAAAATCAACAAAAACTATTATTGTTTTTCCCCTCACTAATTTATCATTTGGGTCTAAAAACTATGTTGAGAAACTTGAACATAAGCACTGGCACTCACTAAGCCTTTGCTTACGTATTTTGTTTCATTCCTTCCTTCCAGTTGTAGGTGAGTTGAGCAATGAGACTAGTTGGAGGATAACAGGAATAGACATAGACGATCCAAGAGGTAAAAACTGGTAGTTTTATTCAAGGATATTAAGTTACTTCGTGATGCGGATGATAGTTTCAGGAGTAGGACCCTAAGATACATTGATAAAAATTGGGTCCATGTTTGGAATTGGAACTACAGCTACGATAGACTTATGTATTCAAGTTGGGTCTTTTATGACCCAATCATTGGGGCGTGACAAGGTCTGGCAAAACAAGCAAAAAACATAAGCATAAATTGTCCAAGGGCTACATATGTCCAAAACCAAACCAACAAAAATATAAATTGTCTAAAGGGTTATACATGCCCAACAAAAACCAGAAATAGTTAAGTTATTTTTCACTCAGTGGGCTCAGCCCCAGCAACGGTAGTGTCAACATTGGCAACACCAGGAGAAGAATCAGCAATACCTGCGGGCTGGTCAGCAACATTTTCATCAGGTTGACCTGCAGCAGGTGGAACAACCGGATCTGCAATAGGAGAAACTCTTGGAGCGGCAACAGCAGCCTCTAGGGCAACCTCCGCATCCAGAAAATCATCAGAAACACCCTCGGGAGGATAGCCCTTGGCCCGGAACTGAGCAGTACAACCATCAAAGCCTTTGACAAAGAAATCTATGGATTTGTCATTGACCAGATCTGAAAATTCCTTGGAAGCAAGGAATTCGGCTTTGAATTTGGCAAGGAGCTCCTGTCATTCAGCAGAAGAGAGGAAGTTAGCTATCCAGTTCTGGCGCTCCACGTTCAAAACCTCCTCCAGCTTCGTCTCTTTTTGTGTTGCCTGTGTAGCTAAGGCCACCTCCAGATCCACCTTTTCACCCAGCAACTTCTGAAAATCTGAGTGAAGATTCTTCAAGTCTTGGCGCAGATTCTTCTCCTTATATGACCAGGACTCTTGAGATTTCTTCAACTGCTCCTGGACCTTGGATAATTTCTTATGCAGATCATCCACCTCAGTATTCTGATACTGATCCGTCAAGGCACTGCCGGCTAGCATGTTGAACTGTCATAAAAAGCAGATAAAATATTTTTATAAAGGAATCAATGAAACATGAAAATGAAGGATAGAACAAGACTCGCCATAGGAAGAAGAAGGGGGGCAGCGCTGGAAGCCTCGCGGGGAGTCAAGCTCTCCAAGTAGTGACAATCCAGAGAATTAGGCAACCTCTGCATAAAATCTATCATCACGGCAATGTGATTACTCCTCAAAGCAGAAACGAGAGTAGGGTCCAGGGTTCTGGAGCGAGTCCTGGAGGCTGGTGGATCTACAATTCTAAGCTGCAGGTTAGGCATAAGCTCCTTAATAGCTATACCTGAGTTGCCACGCTTAGCTGGACGAATGTCCAGGGGAGTCACCGATGCTGTAGGCCTTTTCCCAGAGGCTATCTTGGATGCCAAGGCTGGATCACGGAGTGGGAAAGATTGTTCTCCCTGGCCCAAAGTGGGGGAAGACATAGCTGCAAGAGATGTGTTGGAGATTGCACCACCTGCAGTGGTACACCTAGAGGAGGTAGTGGCAGAGGGGGCTCCGATATTGGAGGGGGCTTCTTCCTGCGCTTGAGAGCATCCTTAGCACGGGAGACGTCCATTAACTCTTTTGTACAACAAACAACAGCAAGCAACATTTAGATACATGAAAAATCAAGACTACAACATGAGCATATATAAAACATCACGCAATTACTACCTAAGGTTTCACCCTGCAGATCTGCCCCGACAAGGCTGAAATTGATGTTGTGTAACAAACAATCATCAACGAGTTTACCCACATCACGGGGGGTAAAATTCAGATAGTGCACAAGTTGCTGCTGGTAGGAGGACAAATTTCGGGGAGGGTAAGGATTGGTCCCATCTACCTTCTCCACGAACTCGCGACGGAAATCCCAAAGCTCACCTGGAGGGGGGGCTATAAAAAAGTAATTGTATTTCCATTTTTTCTCAGTGGGATTGGTAGCCAATAAGGTAGCCTGACCTCTGGAGGTAAGGTAAAAAACACTACTATTTGAGGAGATAGAGCAAGGCAGAAACAAGAAGTAAAAAAGATCGGTTGTGGCTAGATGGCCATAATGGTGGAGAAGCACAGCGAAACCATCCATCATACGAATGACATTAGGAGCGAATTGGTTCAATGGGATGCGATACCTGTTGGCCATCTCGATAAAGAAGCGAGGTATAGGAAAATGCAGACCTGCCCGGAGGTAAGCAATGTAAAAGCAAGTGTAACCTATGTTAGTTTTCGTTCGAAAAAGCATAAACACAGCGGAAGGGATTTCAAAAATTAAAACGAAAACCCAATTGGTATTCTAATTGGCATAATTGAATCTAAAAGCGTATAACGAATAAAACTTACTCGTTAATATGAATATGATGATGGAGAAAAAACTTCTTCTTCTCCAAACTCGAAATATTGAGGCTTCCAAATCTTCAATCCTTTGGTTAGATTTTTCAAACTTGAACTTGATCCGAACAACAAAAATACGTCGTCTCTAAATCGTCACGCACGGATCAACAAACAAAAAATCCCTTTTTTTCTTTCTCTATGGTCGACGGCTAGGTATAGAGGAGGGGAGGAATATTTTTCTTTCTTTTGAGAGTTGTGTATTCTCCTCTTTTCTTTTGTTCTAAGTCAAAGAGTCCTTATATACCACATGACTTATTGAACAAGTCAAAACAAAAGAGCCCTAATATGTGGCCTTTCAAAGACGCCACTTTAAGGCCTAGTAGGCGTCAAATTGGACTCCTTATTTAGCCCCGGGATTTGTTTTGTTTAATTAATTTTTTATTTCAATTAATAATTTATTATATTCAATAAATAAATAAATAAATTAAATAACCAAATTAATTAGATAAATTAATTCATTAATATATTTCACAAGGAAATTAATTAATAATTAGTCTTATCATTATAATTAATTATTTCATCTAATGAATAATTAATTATTTAATTTATCCAATAAATTAAAACTCCCAGAAGAAATGATAGAATTTCCTTTTTCTTCATTTTTCTTTGTCAATCCTTTAGCGCGACTCTTTAGGTTCGTTTCGTTTGGCAATGAGAGGAAACCAAAGGAAGTGGGTAACACCTAGCCATTCACGTGGCCCACTTCGTAACCCAAACGAAAACGAATGATATGATCATTCTGAAACCTTCCAATCGTAAATACCGTATATGTATAAACCCTTTGTTCACGTTCCCCGGTCAAATGAGAGTCATGGTTATGTCAAACTCACTGGACTTGACCATATGTATAAATAATAATAAATATGAGATCATTGAGATTGATTTAGTGCCAAGCACAATCGTCTCGTTTGCTTTGGCCAAAGACTTTGATCCCTATTTATCTATAATTACATAGGATACATACTCATTCACTTATGTCTAACTACTCTAGTGAAAGACTTGACGTCACAAGTGCATCTTCAGCCTGATACTTCAGGTCAAAGGTTCACATATACCTATTACGCATAATCAGTTTCGTCATTGACAGTCATAGAGTGAAAACCCATGTGATAGAACCGATGCGAGTCGTGTTCGAACATATCAGTTCTACTGACATGTCTACAATCTTAATCTCCTATCATCCCATGATACCAGACAGGCATTCCCATGTCAGAGCTAAGATTGTACAAGTATTTGAAGTCTTTATTGTCCATTAAAGACTTCATATTACTTTCAAACTTATTTTAGTAATCAAGATCGATCTCTCTAGTGCCAATCTTTCTATCCCATAGGAAGTAGAGGAATTGCACTGAAAACATGGACAAAACGTTTTACACAACTTATAGATGCAGATAAGAATTCAGTGAAAACTCAATAATGCCTTTTATTTAAGAAGAGTTTAAGTTCAATACAAGATATATGCCCTATACATTCTATCCTCTATGGCATCTGAGGGCATAATCCTAACAACCTAAGGGAGGGCGATGAGGCCTATCCTGCGCAATTGGGACTACAATCTGGTACCTCTTAGATTTGCCATAAATTTGGCGTATTTTTCGCTCTTGTTGGAGAGTAAAACGGGACTGGAGGACTCCTACAATGTCTAGGGCTCCGACTCCACTACTCCCGTGGTTTTTGCCTTGGGAAGGGGACGAGATGATGGTGGTATTACGCCCATCAGATTCAGTATCGAAATATTTGACATCAATGACATAATCACCCTCGGTAGCACTATACAAATCACGCGTGAAAGAGGTGGTCTCCTCCTCAGAATCAGAGGCAGGCTCCAACAAATTGTAGGGCTCACCTCAGTTCTGGGAATCGGAGCCAAGGCTATTCAACATAATTACACACGAAAAGAAAAAAAACAAAGGAAACAACAACACAACAAGATTTTGGGAACTCTTCTCAAAACATACGTAGCACACAAAACAAATAAAGCAAACCAAAAATAAAAAGAGAAGAAGGAGAGAAACGCACAATACCTAAGGAAGTGGGCAACGAACGTGGGTAACTGTCGCTGGAGAGGATGAACGGAAGCAAAGGAGGAGGAAAGGGTTTTCTGAATTTTAAATGCCAAACAAAATTTTGAGAAAAGGAAATAAAATCAACGGTTTTTTGGTAAGTTACCTTTTCAAAAATAAAAAATTCAAAAATAAAATAACTTACAAGGAAAGAGGCGGGCTTCATCCCCAGCTGTACACGTGGCAATCATCAAACACGTACCTAGGTGCAGTTACGTTGACACCGTCTGACGAGGACATGATGATGGCGAGACTTTCTCGAACTCCAAGGCAATAACTGCAGAAGTATGGAGAAGTCCAATCGGTTAGTCAACTCACGACTAGGATTTTCTCCCGACCTACACAAGAAGGCTTCCAAGGGCTCCACAGTTCAGGTTGCTATACCTGGACCGATTGGAGATTCTTTCGACATTTGTACTTCAACGTATTTTCTACTTGCATCCCTGAAGTTTTTTCAGCTCGGCCTATATCAATTATTTCTTTTCAACTCTTACAGCTTAACTATGTCAAACTATAGAGTTGGGGGGGACTATTGATATGGGTGAAAATTCGTCTTTGGGTCAAGTTGGATAGTCCAATACCATGTGGGCCCAAGCCCAATCGTTTTATGGACCTGGATCCTTCTAGAAGACATCATATTCGGATTGGACAGGCTTAGCCGGGGGCCCAGATGACCCAACCTGCACAGGTAGGCTAGCGCTGATTATGGACAGTTGGGAGACAAGATCCAATCAATTATCAACCTTACCATGTATAGACCTGCGGAGATCCGGCCTATCTTTACCATTTATACTCGATTGATTACAGCCTCATATGGATAGATTATGATTTATTCTTACTACCAAATGTATATTTAGCATAGTTGACTTAACCCCTTTTGACCCCCCATCAAATCCTTGTATAAATATCAACTCCTACATTAATAAAAGGATCGAACTCTTTACCCCTGCGGACGTAGGTCTGATTTTGGACCGAACCACGCATATCTTGTATCCATTTTACATTACAATTCGTGCTTTATATTATATCTTTATATACTATATTGCATATTCTTATTGATGTGAAACCCACACACATCAATAGAATAACAAACTTTTCGAAAAGAAACGATGAAACTTTCAATGCTTCTACGGTTTCCACAGAAACTATGGAAACATTGAGAGTTTCTGTGAAAACCATGGAAACATTGAGAGTTTCTTAAGAAACAATGTAATTTCGAAATATTTCATGGTATCTTCTTCATAAGCTGATAACAGAAACTTTTTCGGATGTTTCGATGGAAAGGAAAAAAAAATTACAACCATGAGTAATAGTACAAGGGGATAACATAGAATTTACCCTCTTTATAAGACGTCTTTGCAGTATTCTTCATGTCGGTTATGTATATTTCAAAAAAAATTTATCATCACTAATTCAGTTAGTTACTATCGCAATTTCAAACAACACATAATATAAACCGACGTGAAAAATCATTTATCAATGAAAAACACTTCGTATTTTTGTAATCAACTTCGTTCAAGATAATTATGTGCAATATAATAACATTACACAATAAACTACTAAAAAACTAATAACTTTTGTCTTTCCTCTAAATAGTGCAATTTAATTGAAACACGAATCAAACTACTCGATACTCGACTCGAGATCATTCTATAAAAGCACGTTTGAGCTTGGTTTGTTAACATATCAAACCAAATTTGAACAAACTTTTGTGCTTTTGATAAGTTTGAAGCACGGCTCGACTAGTAAAAAATGTGCAAAAAAATCAAGCTACCCGAGATCAATTCGTGTTCTACTTGATAAAAACTTGTTTCAACTCAACTGGATTAACAATCAAATAAAACTCAAACATGAATTGTCAAGCTCGATAATAAATCAAACAAGTTTGAACAACAATTATACGACTCGACTCAGCACTACTTATTTACAATCGTACCTCTAGGAGACGCAAGATGTAGATAATTATTCCTAATCTATTTTTTAATTTTAGACGTAGGGGTTTACCTGACCTGACAAACCCAGGCCGATAGTTTCTAATCATGGGCCACACGGACTCTATAGGACTCCAAATAAGGAGATAAAAGTCACAACTTGTGATAGTCTGGAATTGGAGTCAAGACCTCCCACATGAAAGTAGAAGTTGATATCAGTAGGCTAACAAGTCTTGGGTATAATTTTTCCTAATCTAAAATTCAAGATTTTAATAATCAGAGAAATGGGGTTGAAAAAATTTAAAAGGTATATGGATATAGCAGAGGTAGCCCAGCCCAATTATCAGTACAAAGCCCAAATGATCAGCCATTCAGCCTACATCGGTTAAAGCAAATAAATTTAATTTATTTTTGTTTTATTTTTGGGGGTCGTCCAAATATCAAAAGTGACGACCTAAATTGAAAATCTAAACCCCAAATTCTCATTTTATCTACAAATGCAAAATTTCTTCAGTAAGTATATTTCTTGATCTATAGGTACACACAGATTATATTTATTGAAATTTGATAGTCTATGGATTTGTAGCTTTATATGTATGTCTATGTATATATGCTTGTGCGTGTATATGCATATTTTCCACGTATTTTGCCGTGTACAGATTCAGAATCCATGTTCGGAGAATTCTGCGTGCTTGATTAAGATAGAGGAAACAATACGGTCTCTGTAAAATCCTCTAACCTTGCTTAGATGACATAGCTTTGTTGAACAACCGAAGTTCCTGAAAACCCAAACCCCCGTCAAACTTGCTCCTGCACAACTTCTCCTAGGCCAACAAGTGAATCTTACGAGTATTCCGGTTGTGCCACCAAAAGTTAGACATGGCTGATTAATTTTTTGGAGAAGAGAATCCAGTAATTGAAAGCAACTCATGGCATAAGTGGGAATTGATTGCACAACCGCTTTTAAAAACACCTCTTTCCCTACTAGAGACAAATTTTTAGCATTCCATCGCTAAAAACGGGTAGTCAACCTGTCCTGAATAGATTCAAAAACTTCCTCATGCGAGCGTCGCACCACAAATGGTAACTCCAAGTACTTGTCATGCTTGTCCACCACCTGAACCTCCAAAGTCAGAACTAATTGATTCCCCAACATGTCTGGAGTATTCTTGCTAAAGATAATCGATGATTTCTCAAAATTCACAACTTGCCTAGAGAGCACTCCATATTGTCTAAGAATCCTCTCCAAACAATCAAATGCCCCCACATTGGCCTCCACAAAAAGAAAAGTATCATCAACAAACATAAGATGAGAAATACGCGGTGCTATACGAGCCACCGCCACTCCACAAATCTCGTCTCTCTTTTCCGCCTGCTGGATCAACCTGCTAAGAACTTCTGCAACTAACAGAAACAAATATGGTGACAGAGGATCCCCTTGACGGAGTCCCCCTCTATGGATAGAAGAAGCCACGCTGTGAACAATTAACCATAATAGAATAAGACACAAAAGAAACGCACATCATAATTCAAGCAATAAAATCCCCAATGAAACCCATCCTAACTAATACCTTCTCAAGAAAGTTCCATTCTACCCGGTCATATGCTTTGCTCATGTCTAGCTTATAAATCACATTTAAGGTTGATCAAACTCGATTTGAGCTAGAATTTCTCATCAACCTATAGTAGAAATGATCATTACTTTTCAGCCCTAAATCACGATAAGTTGGGTGATTTTCATCATCACATAATACTTCTATCATATGAGTTATAATGAATGTGTTGGTCCCAAGTGGCATACGAAAGGGTCTAGAAGGGAAGGGTTGAATAGACCCTGAAGTCTTTTTCGACTTCAAAAGTTTCGTATTAAAAAGGTTTTGGACGCTTGAAATGGGGACGCTTGACTGAACGTTTACTTGAAATATAGGCGCTTAGGCTAAGCGTCTGATGAAGACTATTTTTTAGAAAGTTAACTTAGACTTCAAGATTTGAATACTTTAACCAAGTAGGTTTAAGCGTTCAGTTCTTTAATCAGTGTTAGCACAGCGGAATAATTTTAGAGTCTTCTCTTTTGGAAATCTTTAGCGTCACAAGTTGTTTATAAGTTGCTTAGCGTTTGATTGTGTTTTAATTAATCAATTTATGCAATGATATGATAGATAAGAGAATTGACTGTAAAGTAAAAGACACAATATTTGTAAGGTTCGTTGGGTAGTGTAATCCCAACTACGTCCTTCTTCTCCTTGAACACTTGGAGGCAATCCACTAAAATGATTCTCAAAGAATCACACAGAATCTCTTACAAATTAGAGAGAGATAGATGTCGATGACTTGAGCTCCTTGATCACACAGATTTCTGCTCCAAATCACTTCAATCCCCTTGCTTCTTTCACCCAGAAATAATGCAAGTATCCAACTTCGACTTCACATAGATCGCGAGGCTTGGATGGGGTTTTCTAAATGGTTTGTTTGATTTTGATGAAGTTCAAACAACTGGAAATATCTCAATAGTAATGTGGTTTCTTCGAAAAGAATGTTTGAGATATTGGTTGACTGTCTCAGGAATTGAAGAAAAGCAAAGAGAATGTTTTCTTGAATATTCTGGCTTTTCTGAAAGTTTAAGGAATGAGACTTCAATGCAACAGCAATTTGGCTTAGAAATTGATTGTATATTTGGATTGTTGTTGAAGTCCTATTTATAGGCATTCTTGGAGAAAGTGTCCGTTTGACACATGCACAGGCGCGTGTCTCTCACTTCCGTGAGTGAACAACTTTTGTCCTTTTTCCTGAAAATCTGCTGCACAAAAGTTGGTGCTGCAGTCTATGAATAGTTGACAGTCCAATAGGGTGGCTTCTCCGTACGTCTGAAAGTACTTATCACATTTAATGCTCTTATCAGCATTTAATGCATTTGAATTAAATGCCCGTTGGCACTTAATGCGTTGAGAATATTTGCATTAAACTCCTTCCGGACTTAGAAATAGATTCAGGTGAAATCAATTATTGATGGACGCTTATCCATCCTTGAATCACTTCTGTCCTATAAGGTAACGCTTGATATAGCTGGTCATTTGGACGCTTGGAGACTTTATCTTCATTCAGACTTCAGGCGCTTGAGTCTTCAAACTTTACTACTGATAAACTCACTCAGAAATTATCAGACGCTCAGCCTAAGACTACTTAGCCTAACAATCTAGAATAAAAACAAAACAAAGCCTATTACAAATCTAACGCTTCAAAGCTTATACAAGATTTCTTCAAAAAATCAAGCTTACATATTTTGGGGTCTAACATAAAGTCCTAATTGTCATCATCAAAACATCTAACATGAAATTCCTAACAATTTCCCCCTTTTTGATGATGGCAATACTTACTCTTTTATAGATCAAGAGTTAGACAGCCAAAATAAAAGTTAGCTTTGGTTAGATAACGTTAGTTAAAGTTAGTTACGCTTCAACGAGATGTTTCAGCTAAAAAAAATGCATTTTATATATATCAATGTTTACACGCATTTTTACAACTGAACAAAAAAAATCATACGAGACAAGAATATAGATAATGTAAATCAAAGAAACTTTATTGACTTGGTCTAACTTTGTATCGCTTGGGCATTTCAGCTCGGATAGCTTCAGTTAGGTTATCTTCCAAAGTCATCATCGCTTCATGATCTTTGTCGATTATGAGCTTATTTTCTTCCTTTTGTCTCTTCTTGAAAGCAGCAAAGTGCTTGTCCCAATCAGTTGGGTTAATACCAATATACCTTAGGCAAATTCTGAAAGTTCGGAAGAAGTCAGACATCTGCCTTTCTTCAGCTAAGATTTTTGGATCTGTAGGTTCCGGAATAAATGCTCTTTGAAGAAGGATGTCAAACTGTTCAAGCAGTGCTCGAGAAGGTATTGGTAGATTTGGATACAGTGCTCTTGGAGGTTCTCTTAGCGTTCTACTAGGCGCTCCGGCAGAATCACTTATCGGGACGGCAGTTATCCAAGATGGAAGACTTAGCACAGAAGGAGGGGATAGTAGCTGACGCTTCAACGGCGGGGGAGGTTCTTGAGCACTTGAACTGGACACTCTCTTCAGCTTTCCTTTCTGTTTCTCTTCCCCCTCATTGCCATCATCACTCTTCAGAAAATGTTCTGTGAGTAAACTGACCTGATGAGCAATTTGACACATAGAATCTATAAGATCATCCAGACGCTTGTCGAAACGTTCCTGCAAAGCGAGGATCTTAGCGCTGGTAGCATCATTCAGTGAGGTCTCTAAGGAGTCTAGACGCTTGTCAAATTGTTCTTTCAAGGCTAGTTGGTTGGCTCAAGTAGCGTCACTCATTTCTTGAAATTCTTTTTGACACTCACCAACAGCCGCTTGAGCAGAACCCTTCATACGACCTATTTGAGCGTTCAAGATTTGGGATTCAATCTTTGCTAAATCGGTCTTAATCTAGTGAAGAGATTCTTCATTCTGAGTAGCGTGACTGCTTATCTCCTCTAATACAGATTTCAGCAAAGGTCCAAACGTTTGACTCACATCCGATGGAAGCGCTTGAGGAGCCGGTCGCTTGAATCTGGATGTATGCTTGAGTGAGTCAAAAGGAGCTTGATATGCAGGATCAAAAATTGTACCGTGTACATCAATTGAGTGATCCTCAGCAACATCAGCAGCAACAGAATCAACGAATTCAGGAGCGTCAGAAATATCCTCTGGTGGAGACGCTTGAACTGGTTCTTCTGCAGACGCTGGAATACTTGTGACTTCTGCTGGTTCAAACACTTCAACCATCTTAGCAGATTCATCTTCAAGCATTGACTCTGGTTGGCAAAAATCATCGAATTGGAAGTTCCAATGTGCTGCATCGGCAAAAGAATTAGAAGCGGCTTCCAGAAGTGCAGTCAGATGTTGAAGAGGAAGGCAAGTACCTTAAATGAATGTGCGAAGTGGACTATCTATGGTCCTGATGTATATGGGACCAATGATATCCAGCACATGATTCGGGAAGACTTTGGACGGCGCTTAACAGATAGAGAAAATTGCATCTGGGCAGTAATCTCTAGAAAATCCAATCAATCTATCTGTTGGAAGATGTTGGAGACGTTGAGATTCAGGCACATATGAATTGTAGTATTCTTCTAGATAAGGATAGATAGCTTGAGCCAGTCCTTGATTTCTTTCCATCAGTGAGAGGACAAACTCATAGTGATTGAGTACCTCTTTGCAAATAGAAGGGAGCAATGGATATCCTCGACAAGAGTGGAGTACTGAGCCATTCCATTGTCTGAGATTTGCAGTGAAGATGCGGTCAAAAAGAGATAGGGGAGTCATAATCTTCACCATCAATCTAAGATTATCTTCGTAGTGGCTTGGAGCGAGATTCAAGCAAGATACGGAAGAACTGCCACTGGTAGATGTTTGAGCGTTGAAAAGTAGAAAAGTAATGGACAATCTGTGAAGCGCTTGACGCAAACACTGCTCAATCTGATGTCGAATGAGTGGGAGCTTAAGAACAGGTCGAATTCTCTGTTGACGCTTCGTTAGGCAATACTAGGCGAATTGACGCTTCTTGTCATGCATGCCTATGCCAAATAAGTGGGGAGCTTGAACTAATTCTGTGAAAGTATATCGATGACCCACATACACTTCGACCCAGTTGACTTTAGTCAAACAGTAGGCTAGTCCAGCGTTGACCATAGCTCGAATGCCTTCATGATGAATATCTCTGATAGATTCAAAATGATATCTATCAGTTTGATAGTTGGCATGCCAGACGCTGTCAAAGTATGCATCAGCTTCAGTCTGGAGCAAATCCGTCAGAGATTCGAGACGCTCACCGGCATGAACCCCTTTATTCTTCCATAGTTGAAGAGGATTGGCAGACTTCTTGTTCTCAGCACTGTTTGCTATAAGAGGAAAATGTGTGTAACGTTCTCTGTTTAAGACTTTTTCGGAAGGGTTGAGAAACTCTGGGCGAAAAGGATCATATACTCTGATGTTGTAGTCTCTCAGAGCAAAACCAGTTGACTTACTGTGCCCATATTCTAGGTAGTAGGCCAAATCCACATTGTACCTAGAAATTCTACCTCCTTGCCTAGCGGTTAACACTATATCCCTTATCTTATTGTTAATGTCAATCAGCTAGGCAATCTCATTCTCAGCGGCAATGTATCTTTCTTCATTATAGCCAGCAGGGATGAAATCTTCTTCGAGCGCTGGGGGCATAGAGTTGATTGAATGATCAATCGTCTTCAGCGTGTCCAGCTCAAAGAAATGCCTTGGCTTTGGAACGTCTTCAGCAACGCTCTGACCTTTTGAGCGTGCCTCTGTTATAGCCGGACAGGAATTGATGTTTGAACCTTTTTGGGAGCAAGTTCTTCAGTTGCAATTGCAGCAACGTCTTTGGCAATAGCCACAACTTCTGTCATCTCAACATCTAAGTGGACGTCTGTTGATGCTTCAGCAGCAGCTGGAACTAAAGCTGTAATACATGAACTATCTTCTATAAGAGCAGGATCTTCTACAGATGTAGGAGTAGAAATGCTGTGGGAAGAAATAAACTTACCCTGAGAACTTGTCTCAATAGCAATTTGAGCGCTTGGCTCATCCGCAATTTGAGTGCTGAGCTCAACAGCAGCAGCTTAAGAGCTTGGCTCAATCATCTCAGGCTTCTCAGGAACAGATGCAGCTTGACGCTTGCTTGTCCTGGGACGCTTAAAGATCCTCTTTACATTGATTCCTTCAATGAGCGTGAGCTTTTGAGCGGGAGGAGCAACAGCTGGTTCCTCAAAGTCTATTTATTTAATGATGCCTTCCAGCTTTCTCCGCTTGAGGGGTAACTTGTCCTTTACAGCCTCATCAGTTTCCTCATCACTCTTTTGGGGAGAGGGAACAACATGAGCCTTGGGCTTTCTGGGAGCCCTCTTCTTTGTTACAGCCGGACGCTTCACAGCTTCTTCTAGAACTGGGCGCTCAACTTCCTCATCGGACACTTGACGTACTTCCAGACGCTCAGATAGTGGCCTAGCAGCACCACCAACTTTGGGAGGATTGAAGAGATTACTCATAATCTGTTTTCCCAACAACTTGGTCTTATTCAGCGGTTGACCAGACGAGTATATACACTCTGAGTTGTACAGCAGGTCACTCAAAACAAGCCCATAAGGTTTATTCGGGGTGCTTAAACAATCCCGAAACCTTCCAAAAATATACTCACTCCAATTGATCTTGATGTTGAGGAGTATCGCTGTCATCATCTGAAATTGTACTGGGTTTACCTTATCAAAGGTACCCACTCTGCATTCGGTGATCTTGCTGCAGAAATCATCCAACAGTCGGTATTTGGATACTAGTTCTTTCTTTTCGAAATATTGTGTGTAGGGTACACCGTCGTAAGCACTCATGGTTGTCCATGCTTCCTTGATTTGTGCCAAAGTAACGCAGTCCAATGCCTCACCCTCATTTGGGAGTTTGAAGTTCTTGGCAATGGAGGCAGCAGACAAAATGAATTCCTTGGAAGGCTCCTTCTTGGATAGAGGAATTAGACAAGAGATAGATTTCTTGTCCTCTGAGAGTTTAGCAGTTTTCCAGAAGGTGTCAACTTCAGTCGGAAACAGATAGGAATATTGAGTCAAGAAAGTTTTAAGCCCAGCCTTGACTACCATATCCATCATATCTGTCAGGTTGATTTGAGGATGTTCATATAGAAATTTCCAGTCGACAACAAGGCCTTCAGTAACCTTGATGGTAGGCTCGGCGGAAATAGCAGAAGATTTCTTTGGTGCCATTTTTAGTGAAAGAGATGAACTGAGTTTTTCCTTTTGCTTTGAGAGAGAGAGAGAAAGTAAGATTCGCAGAAAGCTTTGAGTGAAAGTGAATGATTTTTCTGTAGAGATTGTGTTTTAAATGACATAGTAATGAATTTTTGAAACTTATGTTCTCTAGTCTCTGTAGGATTTAAACACGTGGAAAAAGTTTTAATCTCAGCCATGAATTCATTAACTGCGGACGCGAGTTTTGTGTATGAGAGAGAAGTTACATTTGGTAATTCCCATATATAAAGATTTGACATCCGAGTTAAATTTAAAAAAAAAACGTTTGGCATTTTCAGAGTGTAACACATGCACCTGATGGTACACTGACACGTACACAAACACGTGCTATCTCTGAACTGTCATTTTGAAAAGTTTTTGATTACATGCCAGCTTGATGTGATAGAAGTGTGTGAATAGAGTACACAATAGACTGTTGAGTCTATCCACTACTTCAAGAAGCTTGTAAAATTTATGCATGATTTTTTTAAAAAAAAAAAACATTTTTATATTAAGTGTTGAATGGAATTGGTTCAACGCTTAACTGATACCATTGGTATAACACTTCTTGGTATTTATTATAACTGTTGTAATATCGACGCTTGAGATCAAAGTCCTTTTTATGTTTGAGCGTCCAATATTTTATGCATAAATAATACTGAGCGTTGATGATCATGCATCTAAAAATTTTGATCATTGACGCTTACAGTTATATTCAAGTACAATTTTAAGGTTCCCCCTAAATTTGATAACTTGTACAAAGTTTTAAGAAAATCTTTTAGACATAAATCAAGTGGATTCCCCCTAAATTATATGTCTAATAAAGTATGATGCAAAGTGATTAAGCATTTAAATCAATCATACCTAATTCACTTCTCAAAGTGAGAAAACATTGTTCGTTGAGCGCTTTGGTGAAGATATCTGCCAATTGTTTGTTAGTTCCAATAAAGTGCATGGAGATATCTTTCTTTTGAATATGGTCGCGAAGGAAATGGTATCTAATGTCAATGTGTTTAGTTCTGGAATGGAGAACGGGGTTTTGAGTCATGGCGAGAGCGCTTTGGTTATCACAATGAATGGGGGTTTGACCTAGGATTATACCATAATCTCTAAGTTGTTGCCTCATCCATAACACTTGTGCACAACAACTTCCTGCAGCTACATACTCAGCTTCGGCTGTGGAGGTAGCTATGGATTGTTGTTTCTTACTATGCCATGAAACTAACCTATCACCTAGAAATTGACATGTACCACTAGTACTCTTACGATCTATTTTGCAACCTGTAAAATCTGCATCTGAGTAACCAATTAGTTTAAAAGGAGAATCCCTAGGATAGCATAAGTCTACATTTTGTGTGCCTTTTAGGTATTTAAGGATCTTCTTGGCAGCAATTAAGTGTGACTCTTTAGGATCAGCTTGAAATTGTGCACACATGCATACCGAAAACATAATATCAGGTCTACTGGCAGCAAGATAAAGAAGCGATCCAATGATACCTCTATAATTAGTGATATCAACTTTCTTTCCACTTTCATCTTTATCTAACTTAAGCGTTTGGCTCATTGGAATTTTTGAATATGATGCATTCTCCATACCAAATTTCTTAATCATATCTCTTGTATATTTAGCTTGGTTAATAAATATGCCATTAGGGAGTTGTTTAACTTGTAATCCTAAGAAGAAAGTTAATTCACCCATCATGCTCATTTCAAATTGTTCTTGCATCATTTTCGAAAATTTCTCACACAGACACTTGTTAGTAGAGCCAAATATAATATCATCAACATAAATTTGGACTAAGAGAATATCTTCGTCATTGGTAATTTTAGATAACGTTGTATCAACGCTGCCTTTTGAAAAACCTTTACCAATAAGAAAGATAGAGAGAGTGTCATACCATGCTCGGGGTGCTTGCTTAAGCCCATAAAGTGCTTTGTCTAGCTTGCAAACCATACCCTTACCATAGTTGTTGATGAATCCCGGTGGTTGCTCCACATATACTTCTTCTTGGAGTTTACCATTCAGGAAGGCACTCTTCACGTCCATCTGATATATCGTAAACTTGTTGAACGCTGCATACGCTAGAAACATGCGGATTGCTTCAAGACGGGCGACAGGAGCATATGTCTCATCAAAGTCAATACCCTCTTCTTGGCAATATCCTTGAGCTACGAGTCTGGCCTTGTTTCTTATTACAATGCCATTCTCATCCATCTTGTTTCTATAAACCCATCTAGTTCCAATGACTCCTTGGTGAGTTAGTCTTGGTACTAGCGTCCAAACTTTACTACGCTCAAACTGATTAAGCTCGTCTTGCATGGCTTCAATCTAACTTGGATCACTTAGCGCTTCATCCACTTTCTTAGGTTCCATTTGAGATAGAAAGCTTGCGAACATGGCCTCATTGAATGTAGCGGCTCTAGTCCTAACAGGCGCTCCAATATCTCCAATAATCTGCTCAGGAGGATGATCACGCAGCCATAGTCTATCTGGTTGGAAAGGGTTAAGAGGTTGAACAGGCGCTTGACGATCAGACGCTTGACTACCTTCTTGCGTAGGCACTTCAAGTTCACAAATCCTTGTTTGCTCTTAATGATCACTCTCTTCATGATCATCAGCATTTCTTACATTGTTATCCAGAGTAACCTCACGAGTAGTCTTAGGAGGTGGCACTAAGATCTCGTCGTCGTCATTGTCATCATCAATGGTGATCTTAGACGCTTGATGACATAGATCTTCAACTCCTACATCATTTATATCAACCTTACTCGGTTCTTGGTTAGCATCATCAAAAACAACATGAATAGATTCCTCAACCTTCGATTTGATCTTATTTAGGATGCGAAAATTCTTTCCATTCTTGGAGTAGCCTAGAAAGATTCCCTCCACCGCTTTAAGATCAAATGTCTTTAGGCTTTGGGATCCATTATTATGGATAAAGCATTTAGAACCAAAGATATGAAAATATAAAATATTTGGCTTACGTCCCTTCCATAGTTCATATGGAGTTTTCCCATGCTGTTTGTTGATCATGCAACGGTTTTGAGTATAACATGCAGTATTGATCGCTTCGGCCCAAAACCTATGAGCAAGCTTGGACTCTGCTAACATAGTCCTAGCGGCTTCCTTGAGCGTTCTGTTCCGGCGCTCAGCAACACCATTCTGTTGGGGAGTTCTGGGAGCTGAATACTCATGATGTATTTCATTCTCTGCACAAAACTTCTCAACAATCTTGTTAGTAAACTCAGTACCGTGATCGCTTCTTATTCTTGCAACCTTAAGATTTTTCAATGTTTGAAGTTGCCGAATAAGCGTTGTTAACTTGTCACATGTCTCATCTTTGGATGAAAGAAATTTCACCCAAGTAAATCGAGAGAAATCATCTACTATTACCAAAGTATACTTTTTACCGCTTACACTGATCGTTTGAACAGGTCCAAACAAATCCATGTGAAGTAGTTCAAGTATTCTAGAGGTAGATAGATGAGGCTTTCTCTTGAACGATGACTTGACTTGTTTGCCCATTTGACAAGCATCACAAAGGCGATCCTTGTGAAATGGTCCTTTTGGTAATCCCTCTATGAGATTTAGATTTATAAGCTGAGAGATTGTCTTAAAGTTGAGGTGATTCATTTTTCTATATCATAACCAACCCATTTTAGATTCATTTTTAGCAACAAAACATGTTGGGTTGTTATCAAGTGTTGAACCCCAATCTACCAAATATACGTTGTTAGTTCTTTTTCCTTTCAATTTAGTAGACTTAGTCTTAGCGTCATTTATATAGAAACAGTCGCTTGAGAATATGACTTCAAAGCCTTTATCACAAAATTGACTTATGCTTAATAAATTGTGCTTTAGACCCTCAACATAATAAACATCACTTATCATGATGTTCCCCCTATGCACAGTACCTATACCTTTGGTTTTACCTTTGGAGTTGTCACCAAATACAACCTGAGGACCATTGGCAGCTCGATAGTTGATCAGAAGATCCTTGGAACCAGTCATGTGCCTTGACGATCCACTATCAAAATACCACACAGATGTATCGGCTCTAGCTTTAGGTACCTGAACTCAAAAAGGGAAGTTCTATTTCTGTTTAGGTACCCATTGTTGCTTGGGTCCTTCAACATTAGTAACATTGTTAGTTTGAATTAGAACTTTAGGAACCCATATTTGCCTAATCTTCATTGTAGGAATATTGGCCTTTTCAGGTTTCATATTATGTTGTGTGTGCTTTTTGTTCACCTTGTGCTGTGTGTGCTTTTTGGGTGTATAATAATATCCTCGATTATAATAGTACTCATAATCATAGTCATAATCATAATTATCATAGTAGCGATAATATGATCTAGACCTTTGTGGATATTGACGCTGGTATTTCCTGGATGCTGGCTTGGGATGCACTTTTGATGCTGGACGCTTAGCGCTTGACTCACAGTGATTAGGTTTATCCTTAGCCTTTGGAGCGTTCGGATGAACCTTTCTTTGTGAATCATTTGCTTTCGCTTTTCCCTTGCCTGAGTCAGCTTTGGCCTTCTCATTTGTCCTCGTACCATTTTTGCTTGGTTCAACATGTGTTTGACTTTGTGAACCTTCTTCAACAAAGAAAACACCCTTTCCTTTGTTGTTTGTCGTAACATTAGGTTTGTTTGGTTGTTTACCGAATTTATTGCATCCTAAACCGGTTTTTTCACCAAACATTCTTGTTACCTCAGTCACATTATCCAAGTTTCTTGAAGCTTTTGATAATGATGAGATGAGCTGCTCTGATTTGGCAAGTCTAGCGATTAGATCAGCTTCTCTCTTGACTATTATATCAAGATCGCCTTTTAATTGAATAATCTCACTCTCAAGTGATTGGTTCTTCTCAATGCATTGTTGCTGAACTTTCAACTCTGCTTTGAGCGTTACTTTATCTCTTGTGAGTGATGAGATAATAGCGTGATCATTTTGATATATTTTGGCGGCATCTTGACAATTTTTATAATATTCATTAACTTTGTCAAGTAATTCTTCATAAGAGAGAGGGTAAGATATCTCAGTGTTTACCTCAGGAGATGCTTCATCATCTCTGGCCATGAGACAAATAAGCGCTGAGTCATCCACTGGCTCATCATCATCACTACTCTCCTCTGAAGACTCCAAATCTTCAGGTGCGGACGCTGGTTCTGATTCCGCTAGCAAACCTTGTTGACGAAGGTTCCTCCTGAATTGGTTTCTATCCACATAATCCTACCTTGAGGGCTTGGATACATTTGGATAAGGGCAATTTACCTGGTAGTGCCCTGGTTTCCTGCAATTGTAACAAAGGTTAGTTTTCATCTTTTGTTCACTTGTTAACCTTGCAGTGTGTGGTTTTGAGACCACGGGCACTGAGAGATGCTTGGTATTGAGCAAGCGCTTGGGGTGAAGGAACAGAATAATGAGATGCTTGGTACTGTTGTTGTACTGGAGTGGGCGCTTGATATGAACTCTGTCCTTGATGCTTAGGACTATTTCCTTTCTTTTCATATCTCAAGAACTTTCTGAATCTATACAGCAAGGCCAACTCCTATTCCTCACTGATATCTGAAGCTTTTCCTTTATTACCCGATTTACCCTTGATTGATGCTACGAGCGCTCCAGACTCAATTACTGGACTGCTCACTGCATCACTAGCCGAATTCAACTCAAACTCAAATGCTTTGAGCTCTGAAAAAGCATCTTCTGGAGTTAGGCGATCCAACATATTTGATTCTCTCATAGCTGTTGTCTTCATCAAGAATCTACTAGGTAGACTTCTAAAGATTTTAACCACCATTTCTCGGTTCTGTAAATTCATACCCAAGGATGTGAGTTCCGTAACAAGAGCTGTGAATCTTATGTCCAGTTGCTCTAGAGTCTCATTGGTCGACATCTTAAAGCTGTTAAACCTTTCCTTGGCAATGGAAAGTTTGTTCTCTTTAATCTGAGCTGAACCACCACAGATCATGGCTAACTTATCCCAGATTTCCTTAGTTGTGTTGCATGACTTAATCTTATTGAATATATTGTCATTATCACCAATAGATGTATACAGAGCATTCCAACCAACAATGTCCAAATTTGCTCTTCGACGCTCATCTGGAGACCATTCTTGTTTCGATTTTCCAACGTAACCATCTGGAGTGTCTTCCGTGGCTCCAGGCGCTCTTGTGATAACTTTATATATTTTGATTGGCCCATCTGAAATAATATCGCACATGTCATCATCACATGAACAGAGATATGTAAATGCTTTGACTTTCCATGTGTCATAATTCGACTCAGTCAGTTTGGGAACTTTAGCAAATGCCATAAAAACAATTTTAAAAGCAACTAGATTTTGAAGAAGGATCTAAACATGCAGTTATGCTTGGAAATTTTTAAATTTCAACTTTTAACTGCTCTGATACCACTTGTTGGTCCCAAGTGGCATACGAAAGGGTCTAGAAGGGGGGTTGAATAGACCCTGAAGTCTTTTTAGACTTCAAAAGTTTCGTATTAAAAAGGTTTTGGACGCTTGAAATGGTGACGCTTGACTGAACGTTTACTTGAAATATAGGCGCTTAGGCTAAGCGTCTGATGAAGACTGTTTTTTAGAAAGTTAACTTAGACTTCAAGATTTGAATACTTTTACCAAGTAGGTTTAAGCGTTCAGTTCTTTAATCAGTGTTAGCACAGTGGAATAATTTTAGAGTCTTCTCTTTTGGAAATCCTTAGCGTCACAAGTTGTTTCTAAGTTTCTTAGCGTTTGATTGTGTTTTACTTAATCAATTTATGCAATGATATGATAGATAAGAGAATTGACTGTAAAGTAAAAGACATAATATTTGTAAGGTTCGTTGGGTGGTGTAATCCCAACTACGTCCTTCTTCTCCTTGAACACTTGGAGGCAATCCACTAAACTGATTCTCAAAGAATCACACAGAATCTTCTACAAATTAGAGAGAGAGATGTCGATGACTTGAGCTCCTTGATCACACAGATTTCTGCTCCAAATCACTTCAATCCCCTTGCTTCTTTCACCCAGAAATAATGCAAGTATCCAACTTCGACTTCACACAGATCGCGAGGCTTGGATGGGGTTTTCTAAACGGTTTGTTTGATTTTGATGAAGTTCAAACAATTGGAAATATCTCAATAGTAATGTGGTTTCTTTGAAAAGAATGTTTGAGATATTGGTTGACTGTCTCAGGAATTGAAGAAAAGCAAAGAGAATGTTTTCTTGAATATTCTGGCTTTTCTGAAAGTTTAAGGAATGAGACTTCAATGCAACAGCAATTTGGCTTAAAAATTGATTGTCTATTTGGCTTGTTATTGAATTCCTATTTATAGGCATTCTTGGAGAAAGTGTCCGTTTGACACATGCACAGGCGCGTGTCTCTCACTTCCGCGAGTGAACAGCTTTTGTCATTTTTCCTGAAAATCTGCTGCACAAAAGTTGGTGCTGCAGTCTATGAATAGTTGACAGTCCAATAGGGTGGCTTCTTCGTACGTCTGAAAGTGCTTATCACATTTAATGCTCTTATCAGCATTTAATGCATTTGAATTAAATGCCTGTTGGCACTTAATGCGTTGAGAATATTTGCATTAAACTCCTTCTGGACTTAGAAATAGATTCAGGTGAAATCAGTCATTGATGGATGCTTATCCATCCTTGAATCACTTCTGTCCTATAAGGTAACGCTTGATATAGCTGGTCATTTGGACGCTTGGAGACTTTATCTTCATTCAGACTTCAGGCGCTTGAGTCTTCAAACTTTACTACTGATAAACTCACTCAGAAATTATCAGACGATCAGCCTAAGACTACTTAGCCTAACAATCTAGAATAAAAACAAAACAAAGCCTATTACAAATCTAACGCTTCAAAGCTTATACAAGATTTCTTCTAAAAATCAAGCTTACATATTTTGGGGTCTAACATAAAGTCCTAATTGTCATCATCAAAACATCTAACATGAAATTCCTAACAGAATGGAAATTATCCCAAAGTTTAGAAAGCTAGGAAACAAATATCTTCTAAGGATTCTAAAATAAAAAGACTATATGTGACTGCTATTCTTAATTTCAAAGTATCCTTGATCCATACCACTAGGAAAAGGTACAACATGAAACAACATGCCGTACAATTATTGAAGCTTGTTATGTCTGTGCTCAAGTTCAAGAGGATAAATTATACATCCATGCAGTCCTACTAATTCTTGGCATGCTTGTACCAAAAACCCTACAAAATAGTCTTACATGTCCTAAAATTACTGCTCTATTTCCTGCAGTATAAATTCAAATTGTTTAATTATTTACCAATCTCTCTCTCTCTCTCTCTCTATATATATATATATGACAATTTTGATACTACTTAAGTTTCAAATCATCATATGTGTAACGATATTTCGTACTATTCAATTAGAACAAAAAAAATGTTGATTCTATATTATTGGTTCACTGTATGATTAGAAATAGTTAAATAAACTTGTCAACAAGCAAGGACGGATTTAAGGGGGGGCCGGGGCTGATTAGAAATAGTTAAATAAACTTGTCAACAAGCAAGGACGGACTTAAGGGGGGGCCTGGCGGGGCCCCGGCCCCCCCGAGATTTCAAATTTTTTTTATAGAATATATATATGTATAAATGGTTTGGCCCCCCCAAAACATAAATATATATATTTGTGTTCAACACAAAAATCAGGTGCACTATCAGTTCAGCTGGCAAGGGGACAAGTATGCAAAGTAGAGATGGGGAGTTCTAATCTACATATGCTCAAAAATATTAGGTTTTTTTAAAATTAAACTTTTTGACCAATTTTAGTGTACTTCATGTTATTGGAAATGTGCACAGTGTACGGCGGTTATTAATTTGGGAAATGTGGTTGATTTTTAATAAGTTCATTATTTTTTTTTTTTTTTTTGGGTTATGTTCTTTTTATTTAAAGAACATAAATTGATTATATTAGTGTTAATAGTTGTTAATTTATATTCTTTCGAAAAATTATCATTATAATATTTTTGAAATTTTGAGGTTGCATAAAATTGATTATATTAGTCTTCATAGAATAATAGTTGTTATTTTATATTATTTTGTAATTATAAAATTGTTAAACTTTTGCGGTTGAATGTTACTTTCTTACGTTAATTATTTATACACTAATTTATGATGAACAAAGCACTATTTAAATTATGCTTGTATCTACGAATAAATGGACAAGATCACTAACTTCAATTAAAATGAGATAGAATCAAGTAGAATAAAAAATACTGAAAGAATTTTCTATTGTTAATAAATGAAGTATAGATGAATTTTATGGCATGAGAAGACGCCGTGTACAATATCGATAATTGTTTTCTAAGAAGTGTTTATATATATATATATATATTTCGAAACTACTATAAATTTATTTGAAAATTAGTGTTTTTTTACATGTATTACTTGTTTTAATTACTTATCTATTAGAACTAAAATAAGCTTGAAGATTTACTTATAAATATTGACAAGAAAATTACATTAATAGTAATTCGGCCCCCCAAGAGTTCATTCCTGGATCCGTCCCTGTCAACAAGCACCTATAATTACCAGGGTGGAGAAAGTTGTGATTAAGACATGTTTCCGATCCGGAAACTAATCAATTAGGACTTTTAGATACAACTGTTAAAGAAGAAAACTTGAAGAAAGTACTTTTAAAAATGTAAATTTCTACAGGTTTTGGTGAAAATGTATCTTTGCGTCCTCTTGATCGAGCTTGTAAAGTTTCTATGAAGTTTGATTTGACATTCATTATAATAAAAAAATAATATCAGTGATAAAATTAAAGTGAAACATAAGAAATGGATTCAACTAAAAAAATTGTGTATTTCAATTACTAAATTGCGATTCACAATATGTATCTTGCATTCCCATACTAATAATTTTGGTTCTATTAATTTCTTCAATCGGTACTCCTAAAAAAGAAAAAGAAAATCTTCATCCTTACCAAACCATATATCTTACCAACATTTAAGAAAGAAAAAAGAAATAAAGGTATCCAAATTTGCGACATATTTTGATGTACAAAATCTGGATAGAGAAGGATACAACACTGACATATAAAAAAAATAATTCAATCTTATTTATTCTGTTATTTCCAATTCACAAGCTACCTAGAACTCCATACATAATACTACTAACAAAATTAAAAATAAGACAGATTACAATTGAGACCTAATGAATGTCGAACTTGTAGATGGACATAAAAATCAAGATTATAGGTGATGATTAATTAGTTAATTAGCTACGGCCCCCCATTTGTCCGTAGTTAAAGAGATGTAAGCAGAAGCTTTCTTATCAATCCCGGGCTCAGCCACCCACCGGCCTCTATCCTCATCGCCAGGATAAATTCTGTACGCCTTCACATATTCGTTATAATTCCTCGTATCGTATCTAGAATTTCTGCCTGTGAAGCAACTACATAGAGAGAAAGATGAACCTGCAGATTTCTTCTGCCTGTAATTGCCACCCATTGTTTTGTCTTTGTTGCTTGTTTGGTATGACGGATTGATAAGCTTGGATTGTTTGTATAAGCTTGGATTGTTTGTGAGAGAAAAAATAAAAAAATAAGAAAGTGTGGTGTTGTTTTCTAATGGATGTGAAGTTATGTAGTATTTATAGTAGCTTTGGAGGTGATCCAAGGGTGGAGAATTTTGTGAATTGAATCAGGCCATTGATCTTGATTGATGGTTGTGATTGGATGAAATGAAGTTACATTATTTGGTGCTAGTAGAAACTTAGGCAAGAACATGTGTTATGGACCACTCTTCCGAAGTTGACCTAAACATTGCTTACTGGGGATGTTTTAGTACTTTTTTGATTGTATGTTGGGACCCATTCAGGTAATTCTATATCATATCGATTTCATCGGTTCAAGTCTGTAGTCCTTGTTGATTCCTTTTACACAAGTGTTTGTGGGGGCTACACACATTACACCTTGTCGATCATTAGATTTGGTCTGTACATAAATTTTCCCGACCCAGTTCGGATCATCTGATTAAAAATGATATTTTATATCGTATTTCGTTTCAATTATACATGATATGTGTATACAAATCTTCCAAAAATATAATGTTGATAAGAACTATATATATATGAAGTGAAATACAAAATGATATACACATACATATATATATATATTATATGATGAAATAAAACATAAAATGTTACCATTTAAATTGAAAAGAATATTTCTTTTAATATATTCCTCGCCAAAATTCACTAACCAAATATTTCTTTGATCTTTTGTTAATTAGAAGACAGGGGTTCCGAGCGAGTATCCGTACAATAATCAAATCACCTCCAATCCGACATATGAAATTTCTCTGACACTTGCGTTTGAATATTTGAATTTTGGGGACTAAGAAATCGTATTCACTCCTCAATTTACAACCAAGCCAACTTTTTTTTTCCTCTTTAAGTCGTTATATATAATTCATTTTCCCCGACATTTTCTTCGCATCTTAAATAATTCATTGATCAGCCGTCTTGGAAATTTCCTGAGAACTCTTGAAAAAATTATTCTTTGAGAAAGGATGTACTGACTTACAAGTTCCTGTCCAAATTATAATTAAATTTTTCCCTTTTGATTTGGTCTCAAAGTAAAAAGACTAAGTATATATATTGAGAAATTCTTGTTTGATTTGCTGAATCCAAGTCATTCACAAAACAAGGTGAGATACAATTGTTGTGTAATTACTAATTAGTGTAAATATAAGAGAAAGTAACCAATCCAAAAAATAAATATCACACTTATCATGTGATTGATCGCTAAATCAAAACCGAATTCCTCGACCAGTTAAGTGTCTTATTAATGTGTGTAATAAAAGGCAAATTTCATAGTTAAAAACAACTTATACTTGTTAGAGTTATTATTATTATTGCTACCTTATTAGTTTTCATATTTGATTAGGTTTACCTTTATTGTTAGTTTGTTAGTTACCTTTTATATTATGTCCGAGTAGAAGATGATCGGAGAAGGCTGTATTTGGTGAAGAAGGATGCGCCCGGG
Organism: Buddleja alternifolia; assembly: GCA_019426215.1. NCBI lineage: Eukaryota > Viridiplantae > Streptophyta > Magnoliopsida > Lamiales > Scrophulariaceae > Buddleja > Buddleja alternifolia. The sequence continues at coordinate 24,698,893 of CM033408.1, read as the reverse complement.
GATCAGCGACGGGGAAGGGAGCGGAAGACGTGAGATCGAGATAGGGTTGAGAGAAAACCCTAAAAGGCTGATACCATGTTAGATTGGTAAATCCCCGTAGGAAACTTTGTATTACACATGAGCCTATATATAATTACAAGAGTATTGGAGTACAAGGCAACCTATACTAGAAAGAAGGAAATGGATATACATGGAAATAATAAAATACGTAACCTATCTAACACTCTATCTATACCCTTGATTATTAATGCAATCCTTAAGCGGAATTTCACCTTAACATGGTATCAGCCTAACAACATCTTAAGGCCTTTCAATTTACATAGGCAGCCGCCCCCATCCTCCCTTGCTCCACCACCGGCCGACTTCCACTTCTCCCACCGCCGGCGTCTCTCTCTCTATAGTCTTCCTTCCCTTCTAAGTTGTTGCTCCTCTCAACGCAACATCTCCCTCTTCATATAGCCTCCATTTCCGGCTACTCATCTATTGTATTTTCTCGGTGATTTATCAAGGTAATTTTTTTAATATTGCTCCGTGTAATAATTTTAATTCAATTATTGTTGGTAATGGTGCTGCCCTCTTTGTTACTTCCATTGGTCACTCATATCTTCCCACCCCTTCTCGTTCTCTTTCTCTCAATAATATTCTTATTTCTCCTTCGTTAATTAAAAATCTTATATCTGTTCGTAAATTTACTTGTGATAATCATTGCTCAATCGAGTTTGACCCCTTTGGTTTTTCTGTAAAGGATCTTAGCTCTGGCTCGATTCTTCTTCAGCGAAACAGCAATGGCGATCTCTATCCATTCAATCCGTCTTCCACAGCTCTCCTCACTTCTCTGGCTCCATCTTCTTCCATCTGGCATCGTCGTCTCGGGCATCCCGAAGTTGCTATTTTCAATTTTCTTTCTAGTCGTCATTTCATTTCTTGTAATAAGGAGTATTCTAGTTCTCTTTGCCATGCTTGTCAGTTAGGAAAGCATAAATGTCTTCCGTTTTTTTAGTTCCACTTCTTCTAGCACAAATTTATTTGATAGTATTCATTCTGATATTTGGACATCTCCTGTTACGAGTTTGGGTGGCTTTCGTTATTATTTAGTTTTTCTTGATGATTTTTCGCATTTTTTATGGATTTTTCCTTTACGTCATAAATCGGATACATTTAAAATTTTCGTTGAATTTTTTAATTATGTTCACAATCAATTTAAATTCAAAATTAAATTTTTTCAATGTGACCATGGTGGCGAGTTTGACAATCACTCTTTCAAATCCTTTTTTGCCACCGATGGTGTACAATTTCATTTTTCTTGTCCTCATACTTCGCAACAAAATGGTAAAGCCGAACACACCATCCAAACCGTCAACAATGTTGTGTGTTCTCTTCTTTTTCAAGCTTCTCTTCCTCCCTCTTTTTGGGCAGAAGCCATTCACATGGCTGCTCATCTCCTTAATATTTTTCCCACTTCGACTCTCTCTATTCACACACCATTCGAAGTTTTATATCATGTTTCTCCTTCCTATGATCATCTCCGCGTGCTCGGTTGTCTGTGTTCTCCCAATCTCTCTGCCACAACTCCTCATAAACTATCTCCTCGTTCGTCTGCCTGCATTTTCTTAGGCTTCTCTTCTAATCACCGAGGTTATTGTTGTCTCGATCTCGACACGAATAAAATCATTCTTTCTCAGCATGTTATTTTTGATGAGTCAGTTTTCCCCTTCTCCTCTCATTCTTCCTCTTATAATTTTCTAGATCCTACCTTCGACGAGGACGCGCCTCCACTGCTCTGCCATCTCGCCGCTTCCACGCTAACTCGCGCTACTACCGGTCCGCCGCCCGAGTTTCCCTCCCATCCCATTTCGCTACCTCCGCAGCCCTCTCCCTCTCCTCCTCCCTCCTTGGCTTCAGTTTCCCTTCCCCGACATTCTTCCCCAATCTCTACACATCCTATGGTCACTCGATCCAAAGCTGGAGTTACTAAACCTCGCAGCCTTCCCAATATCTCTGCATCTTCCCCTTCGATTTCTCCTATTCACCGTTCTTATGCTCAAGCTCTTCGCGATCCCCACTGGACTTCTGCTATGACTGATGAAATCAATGCTCTTCACTCTAATCACACATGGGATCTTGTTCCTTGTCCTCCCAATGTCAATCTCGTCGGGTCCAAATGGATTTTTGGACATAAATTTTGTTCTGATGGGTCTCTTGAATGCTATAAAGCTCGTCTCGTTGCTCAAGGTTTCACTCAACAGCCTGGCATCAATTATGAGGATAAATTTAGTCCTGTTGTCAAACCCGCTACTATTCGTACGGTTCTTAGTCTTGCTCTCTCCAAATCTTGGCCTCTTCATCAGCTCGACGTTAAGAATGCTTTTCTCCATGGTCATCTGACCGAAACTGTGTATATAAAGCAACCCCCTGGTTTTTCTGATCCTCGCTTCCCTGATCACGTCTGCCTCCTTAAGAAAGCGTTGTATGGACTAAAACAAGCTCCTCGTGCTTGGCATCATCGCTTTGCTTCTTATCTCTCTTCCTTTGGATTTCTCAGTAGTCGTGCTGATGCCTCTCTCTTCATTTTTCGTCGTGGCTCCTCCACTGCCTATCTCCTTCTTTATGTTGATGACATTGTCCTCACTGCTTCTTCCACCTCTCTTCTTACTCATCTCACCTCTTTTCTTTATCGGGAGTTCGCCATGACTGATCTTGGTCCTCTACATTACTTTCTAGGCATTTCTGTCACTCAAGCTCCTTCTGGTCTTTTTCTCTCTCAAGAAAAATTTGCTCGCGAAATTCTAGGTCGTGCCAATATGTCATCATGCAATCCCGTTTCCACTCTTGCCGACTCTCAAGTGAAACTCTCCTTTTCTTCTAGTCCCTCATTTTCTGATCCAACTCTTTATCGTAGTCTTGCTGGTGCTCTCCAATATCTCACTTTCACTCGTCCCGACATCTCTTTCGTTGTTCAGCAGCTCTGTCTCTTTATGCATGATCCTCGTGATAGTCATATGTTCGCTCTCAAACGTGTTCTTCGGTATCTTCGTGGCACGCTTGATTACGGTCTTACTCTTACTCCTTCCTCTACCTCTCAGCTCGTCTCTTACTCTGATGTCGACTGGGTTGGATGCCCAGACACTCGTTGTTCGACTTCTGGCTATTGTGTCTTCCTTGGTGATAATCTTATTTCCTGGTCTTCTAAACGCCAACCCGTTGTCTCTCGTTCTAGTGCCGAGGTCGAATATCGTGGTGTTGCCAATGCTGTTGCTGAAACGGCTTAGCTTCGTAATCTTCTTCTTGAGCTTCATTGCCCTCTCTCCCAGGCCTCACTTGTCTATTGTGATAATATCAGCTCTGTCTATCTTTCTTCAAATCCCGTGTAGCACCAACGTACCAAACATGTTGAATTAGATTTACACTTTGTGCGTGAAAAGGTTACCTTAGGTGAAGTTCGTGTGCTTCACGTTCCTTCATCCCATCAGTATGCCGACATTTTTACCAAAGGATTGCCTTCTTCACTGTTTGTTGATTTTCGATCCAGTCTCACAGTTCACGCCTCTCCCGTTTCGACTGTGGGGGAGTGTTAGAGTTATTATGATTATTATTGCTACCTTATTAGTTTCCTTATTTGATTAGGTTTACCTTTATTGTTAGTTTGTTAATTACCTTTTATATTATGTCTCTATTGTAAACTCTATATATACTCTTGATTATTAATGCAATCCTTAAGGGGAATTTCACCTTAACAATACTTTAAGTGATTATTACAAAATTCGACGCTCCAAATTTTGTGTGATCACAATAATATATATATATATATATATATATATATATATATATATAGTAGAAGTTACTTGTATGATTGTGACTATCTGAAACTTAGAATCCGATCCTAGAAACCCTTGAGAATAACCTGTAAGCGTTAAAGTTCATTTGCCTAACCATTTTATTAAATTAAGTTAAGATTAATTCGGTGGAGCTCATAAAATACTCTAATAAAGAATTTAAAACAAATAAAAAATATCATCAAAGACTGACAAAAGAGTCAAAAGAAACTTTTAGGGCCCTTTTTGAATTCAAGCCTTTAATTGTAAGAAAATTTATAAAATAAAATAAGAAAAAAAGATTAAAATCTCAAATTTGTCAGAGCTACCAACATTGCCTGCAAGCTGTCTAGCTTTGGGAATTCTTAAACTCAAAGCAAGTGCCAGAGAATGTTAATGTTATGTTCGTCCAAGTTAATTGTACTTACAACTACGGAACTCATAATATATATTCCCATTTGCTTTAATTAAGAATGTTACTATTTTTATAAGCTTTTGATAGTGTGATCTTGCTGTCTTCACATTAACTAACTATATTTAAGTTTAAAATCGCAAGATATTTGTTTTCCAGATGGTGAAACGTTCAAGAAAAAGCTTGGTCAGTTACCCTCGTTTTGTGACTAATTGAATTAATTAGGGCGCCCTTCGTGGTGCAGTACTCTATAAACATGAGATGATTTTTGAACTAAGGTTAACATACTTTTGTAATTATTTTATACTTTCTCTTGGATAAAAAAAAAATTATCCTCTCTTATGTGGACAACCACGTAAATTCTTGTGTTTGTATCGATTTTAATATATGTTCTTCAGATCTTGATTTCTTGTTATATTCTAACATATCACTTTAATTATTTGAGTGATTAAGAAATCATATCGGTATAGTGTAAGGTCCGCGTGAAAAGTTGGATTTGGACGTTCATAGTAATTCATGCAAATTCTTAATTATTCTCATGAAAAAATCTAAGCCTAATTTTGGTAAATTATACCTATAATAGGGATCCTGGCTTTGATATTTTTTGTTAAGGGGGCTGCATTTCCTCAAATGGTGCTTATAATTATTTTGAGAATTCAAAGTTAATTTTCAGTAAAGGAAAAAAAAGTGAAATACCGTATCTTTTCATATATTTTACAAGAACATTAATTTAGACTAAGTGTTGCACATTTAAATTTTCTGATAGGCAATGTCTCTTTCTCTCTCTTTTTAGTGGGTTTAGCCTGCTAAAAAGTGGATTTTAATTATATATTATAAATGAATTATCTTTTAGTTTGATCAAACTAAGTCCGGACTAAATTTTACCTTATGTAGCTTTGAACTTCTTAAAGTTGGTAAGTTAGGTGTATTTATAGTTGGATACATGACAAATCTTTTATCATATTATTTTGCATTGCATGGCTATCTGTTTTTATAAAGATTAAAACATTTATTGTGCATCCAGTCACCTAATATGTATCTATAATATATAATATCGAATAGATCTGGATCCAATATCTAAGAAGTTGAGGGTTAAATTTAACCATATGTGGTACTTCCTAAAAATCTCGCTAAGCATAAAATTGACATATTTAGTATTTACATTATATCTTGTTTTATTCGTCTAAACAGGACACCTCCATATTTTGAGATATGTATTTGTATTATTATTCTAAGCGCTAATAGTTCAAGAGCCTTCTATCCAAAAGAACGTGACCTCCATCAAATACTGAACTTTTAATTTGCTTTTCTTTGTGGAATTCAAATATTTTTGGACCTTTAATATTACTCATTAAAATTAGCAGTTCTTACAGGATTTGAGGACTTCACGCCCCCGCTATAATTGTAGTCACTCGTCTACAACTATGAAGTTATATCAATGATTGTGATTATTATAAAATTTTAAATATTGAGAACTTCGAAAAATTATGGAAAGAAATGATTTTCAGAGCCATTAGAAATTTAGTAAGCATCAAACCAAAGCTTATTGATTTGAAACTTTAATTTATTAGATCACTCATTAGTTATTTTGCTTTAGAAATGTGAATGGAACCTGCAATAGGGATGGTAAGTAGCAAGTTTGGCAAGATTTGCCCTATTTTACATGAAATATATAGTAGTTTGGTATTCCATCGACTTGTTTTTAGTTAGTCATGTTAAACAACTATTATTCTATTCTTTATAAGACTTTTTTTCAATATTCTTAGTGTAGGATACTCTGTATTTCATATTTTTATTGATCATCACTCAATTTAGTTAGCCATGTTAGCAATTTCAAGCAACATATAATATAAATAAACGTGGAAAGTCATTCATCCAGGGGAAAATTCCAACTTTTTTTAGCATTATTTCACATGAAATACTAGTTTGGCATCACACCGAGTTCCTTTGATGTAGCTTGTTAAATAACTATAAATATTGTATTCGGTGTAAGACCTCTTTTTTCAATAGTCTTCATGCAAGGTTCAGTGTATTTTAATTTTGTATTTATCATCACTCAATTTATTTAGTCACATTCGCAATCTCAAGCAACATAGAAACAAATATGGAAAGTCATATATCCACTTAAAAACACTGTCTTCTTTTTGTGTTATTTCACATGAAATGCTGGTTTGGCATCACACCGACTTTTTTTTTTCAAATCCTTATTAAATAAGGATTATTGTATTCTTTATAAGACTTATTTTCGAGATTTTTCAGACAGGGTTGTCTATATTTCAATTTTTAGTTATCCACTCAATTTAGTTAGTTACATTCGCAATTTCAAGCAACATAAAGTATAACAAACGTGAAGATTCATTTATCCATTGAAAAACACCAACTTCATTTCGTGTTATTTCACATGAAATGCTAATTTGGCATCACACCGACTTCTTTTATTTAGCTAGCCTTGTTAAACAATGATTATTATTCTTTATAGGATTATTTTTTTTCAATATTCTTCATGCAGGGTTCTCTATATTTCATTTTTTCATTAATCAACATTCAATTTAGTTAGTTACATTCGCAATTCAAAGCAACATAAGATATAAACAAACTTGCAAAGTCATTTATCCACTGAAAAAGACCGACTTCTTTTGTGTTATTTCACAAGAAATATTAGATTGGCATCGCACCAATTTTTTTTTATTTAGCCTTGTTAATTTATTATTATTATTATATTCTTTATAGAATAAATTTCATTTTACCCCTTTGTACTATGAACTGTATCATTTTACCGCCTTGTACTCTTAAAAATTCTCAAATTATTATTATTGTTAAGATTTTCATTCAAATTGCATCACTGAACTCCTTTGTACTCTTAAAAGTACTAAATTAATGTTCTTATACTTTAATAGATTAATTTAATTTATAAAATTGAAATTAACTACTATTTTTTTTCTAAAATAGTGTCCAAAACTAAACTATTGAAAAATAAGCTCAATTAAAAAATATCCTTACATCACTAAATTTTAATTATTATTTCTATAAGAAAAGTAATATAAAGAAAACTATGTTATTCCTTCTGAAAATAAAAATTTAAATCTAATGCTTTTAAATGGTCTTTTTCTTTTGAAAATAAATTTTTAAAATATTTTTTATGTTGATGTTTAAATTAATTCTCATGAAAATATTTTAAATTGTCATGAATTATAAATAAGTTAAAAGGTAAAAAGAAAATAAAATTATTAAACTAAAATCTAAAAATAAAATTAATTCACTACAATATAAGCATTTTATTTTGTAGTTTAGTCTTTTTAAGAGTACAAGGGGATTTAGTTTTGCGATTTTGATGGAAGTCTTAGAAATAATAAGAATTGGAACATTTTTTTTTTTGAGTAAAGGGAATAAAGTGATACAATTAAGGGTACAAAGAGGTATAGTGTAGTTGAGTAATAATACAAGGGGATAACATAGAATTTACCCTTCTTTATAAGAGGTCTTTGCAATATTCTTCATGCATGGTTATGTATATTTCAAAAAAAAATTATCATCACTAATGCAGTTAGTTACTATCGCAATTTCAAACAACATATAATATTAACCACGTGAAAAATCATTTATCAATGAAAAACACTTCATATTTCTGTAATCAACCGTTCAAGATAATTATGTGCAATCTAATAGCATTACACAATTAACTACTAAAAAACTAATAAATTCTGTTTTTCCTCTAAATAGGGCTGAAACAGGAATCAAACTACTCGATCTCGACTATCTTTTGTGTGTTCGATAAGTTTAAAAATCGGCTCGACTAATAAAAAATGTGCAAAAAATCAAGCTACCCAATACCAATTCGTCTTCAACTTGATAAAAGCTTGTTTCAACTTGACTAAATAAACAATCAAACAAAACTTAAATACGAATTGTGAAGCTCGATAATAAATCAAACAAGGTTGAACAACAATTGTTCGACTCGACATTACTTATTTACAGCCATACCTCTAGGAGACACAAGATGTAGATAATTCTTCCTAATCTATTTTTTAATTCTAGATGAAGGGGGATATTTTAGTCACTATCAAAAAGTTAAGAAATGTAAATCATCCCCTAACATTCACACTTTTAGTCATGGGCCACACAGACCCTATAAGACTCCAAATAAGGAGATAAAAATCACAACTTGTGACAGCATGGAATTGAAATCAGGACATCCCACATGAAAGTAGAAGCTGATACCACTAGGTTAACAAGTTTTGGGTATAATTCTTCCTAATCTAAATTTCAAGATTTTAGTAAACCAGAGAAAATGGGCTGAAAAAATTTAAAAGGTATATGGATATAGCAGCGGTAGCCCAGCCCAATTATCAATACAAAGCCCAAATGATCAACCATTCGGCCTACGTCGGTTAAAGCAAATATATTTAAGTTCTTTTTGTTTTATTTTGGGGGTCGTCCGAATATCAAAAGTGACGACCTAAATTGAAAATTTAAACCCCAAATTCTTCAGTAAGTTTAATATTTCTTCAGTAAGTTTATCTGCAAACGCAAAATTTCTTCAATAAGTTTAATATTTCTCGATCTATAGGTACGCACAGATTATATCTATTGAAATTTGATAGTCTATGGATTTGTAGTTCTGTATGTATGTGTATGTATATATGTGTGTGCGTGTATATGCATCTTTTCCATATAATTTGCTGTGTACAGATTCAGAAACCATTGTTGGAGAATTCTACGTGCTTGATTAAGATAGAAGAAACAATCCAGTCTCCGTAAAATCCTCCAACCTTGCTTAGATAACATAGCTCTGTTGAACGACCGAAGTTCCCGAAAACCCAAACCCCCGTCAAACTTGCTCTTACACAACTTGTCCCTGGCCAACCAGTGAATCTTGCGAGTATCCCGATTGTGCCCCCAAAAGTTTGCCATGGCTAATTCAATTTCCCAGAGAAGAAAATCCAGTAATTGAAAGCAATCCATGTCATAAGTGGGAATTGATTGCGCAACCACTTTTAAAAACACCTCTTTTCCGGCTTGAGACAAACTTTTAGCATTCCATCCCTGAAAACGGGTAGTCAACCTATCCCGAATAGATTCAAAAACTTCCCAACGCGAGCTCCTGTCACAAATGGTAACCCCAAGTACTTGTCATGCTTGTCCACCACCTGAACCCTCAAAGTCAGAGCTAATCGATTCCCCAACATGTCCAGAGTATTCTTGCTAAAGACAATCGTTGACTTCTCAAAATTCACAACTTGCCTAGAGAACACTCCATATTGTCTAGGAATCCTCTTCAAACAATCAAACGCCCCCACAAAAAGCAAAGTATCATCAGCAAACATAAGATGAGAAATAGGCGGTGTTATACGAGCCACCTCCACTCCACAAATGTCGCCTCTCTCCCCCGTCTGCTAGATCAACCTGCTAAGAACTTCTGCAACTAACAGAAACAAATATGGTGACAGAGGATCCCCCTGACGGAGTCCCCTTTGTGGATGGAAGAAACCACACTGTGAACCATTAACCATAGTAGAATAAGATACAGAACAAATGCACATCATAATTCAAGCAATAAAATCTCCGATGAAACCCATCCTAACTAATACCTTCTCAAGAAATTTTCATTCTACCCGGTCATATGCTTTGCTCCTGTCTAGCTTAAGTGCAGCAAAGACCTCCTTCCTTGAGGTCTTATTCTTAAGAAAATGATTGACTTCGTAAGAGACAAAGATATTATCAGAATTCAGACTACCTGGAATAAAAGTTGACTGGGTTTTAGAAAAGATATTTTGAAGAAGGGCTTTTAGTCTGTTAGCAACTGTTTTTGACATAATTTTATAAATAACATTGCACAGACTAATGAGGCAAAATTGGGTCATGGATTTAGGATTATCACACTTAGGGATTAACACAATATGAGTAAAGTTCATTTTAGGCATAAAATCCCTAGTGTTCAAAATGTTAAGAATGCAATGAGTGACATCACAATAGACAATATGCCAAATTTTTTGATGAAAGATCGGGGGCATGTCATCGGGACCCAGGGATTTAAGGGGATGCATCTGAGAAAGATCTATTTTTACCTCATGAGCAATGTATGGGAGATTCAGTTGTCTAACCATATCCTCTGTCACCCTCCTATCGATAACTCCAAGCGTAGAGTCTAAATCCTCCTCAGATGGCCGACTAGACGAGAAGATTGTACGAAAATAGTTCAACATAACTCGTAGTTGGATATCCTTAACATCATCCACCATAACACCCTACTAATTTCTAATACGAGTCACTATGTTTCTCCTCTTGCGGTCACAAGATTTACCATGGAAAAATTTAGTATTTGTATCCCCAACTTTCATCCATAACACTCGGCTCTTCTAATGCCATGAAACTTCATCCTTAGCTATAATCTCTCCTGGCTCATACCAAACTTCTTTCTTCCGAGCCTTACTCTCAGTCGTCACAACTCCTGCACGAAGCACAGTGATCAAAATTTTGAAATCTCATATCTTGAGCTTGTGTTGACCGGTAGTCTCCCTATCCCAACTCAACAACCCGACTCTACAATTCTGAATACTAGTCCATACCTGGTCCGACTCATCTTCCCTAGTTTTCGCCTGCCAAGCGCTCCGAATCTCCCTTTCATAATCTGGAGATCGAAGCCACATGGCTTCAAACTGAAAAGGCTTTTTTCTTCAGTCTCGGCAGAGGTCTTACTGGCGGGTCAAGCTCAATGTGAAGAGGGTGTCGAATCAATGTGGGTCACTTTATTATTCGGAAAACATTGGCTCCTTCAACTCGTATTACCACACACTCTATCAAGTCTTGCTTTAACTGTGGACGGATATTCTCTATCATTGCTCCACGTGAACTTATAACCAACATACCCCAAATCGTGCAGATCAACATTAGCTAAAGCTATACGAAAATTACGAATCTGTCACAAATCCCGGGGTGGCCCCATTTCTTTTTCCCTTTGCAAAACCATTTCATTAAAATTCCCTGCCACTACCCAAAGTCCTGATTCCTGCATTCACAGACGCTCAAGCAGATTCAAGAATTTCGACTGTTCATAACCTCAAGCTCACCGTAAAAAATCATAAGTCTCCAACTCGGGACCCCACTCTGAGCAAACACCAACACATCAATATGATAAACAGGAAAAGATTGGAGAGAAACCTCAATATTCATATCCCAAATAATACCAGGACCCCACCAATTTCGACCGAATCGACACAAAAACCAAAACCACCAGCTAACATCTTAAGACGCTCAAACTTGACTTTTTTGTACTTAGTCTCCGACAAGAAGACCATGGAGGGCTTAAAATGGCAGATAAGTTTTGCATTCTGACTAACTGGCCATGGTTCCCCCAAACCACAACAGTTCCAAACTAAGGAACTCATTAGGATTAGCAGGGCTGCTCCGCACCCACTGCCAAATAGAGCTTGGATTTCTTTGAAATTGAGACATCCGCCTCGTAAGATATATCTGTAATCTCAAGGTTACAATTAAGAGATCTGGGGACAAGTTTTCATTTAGCCTTGACAGACTTGCCTTTTAAGGGGGAAAGTTTTGATTGCTTTAGACGGAGACGTAGTAATTTGAATAGGAATGTTAATCAAAATTGGATTGAGCATAGAAGTTGGTGATAGTATATGTGAGGATGAAGCATGCATTGGGACAGTGAGGGCCATTGAGCCTGCAAATCCCCCGTATTAAAATTCGAAGGAAGATGTCGAGAAGCACACTCTAAAATATTTGAATTCAGTTTAGCTTCAACCAAAGCCGAGGGAATAGAGGAGTACGTTGTCCCATAGGAAGAGTACGAGTAAGCTCCGGTGAAGAGATAGTAGGGAAAGTTTTCGGGACTACATGTCCGTACCATTGAACCCATTTCCTGTAGCAAGAAAAGAATCCCTAGTATCTTCCTCATACACCAAGCGACGACAGCTAAAACCAAAATTTTTGTTTTCAAAACCAAGAGGTGCACTAATACGCGAGGATTCACGAGGACTATCCCAACGAGGAACAGGAGGGGTGCCCAGGTCCGCATCCCAAACATGCGTTACATCAACTCCCAGGAGATAGGTCCCCATGACCTACACTTTCTAATGACCCACACTTTCTAATGACCCACTCGCGAACAAGTGTGTCCCACTCAAAGTGCACATGGGTTGTCTCCGAGTTGTCGCACGCAGTTTAGGACCAAATGGAAGAGGAAGACCTGACTCCACAAAATCATCAGAGTAGCGAATTTCACAACTTTTTTTCATATGACCCAAAATGCCACATAAATAACAAAATTTAGGAAGACGTTCATAGGTGATAGAAATTTTGAGACGCTCGACGAAGAGTTTTTGGGACATCGAAACACACTTTAACGTGGAGATAAGAGAACCACCCTGACCCATTTTTCTGTAAATCTCCCTCAATAAACACCCCCATTTGATTCCCCAAAAACTCAGCCATCTTTTTTGAGGAAACAAATTATCCCAAAATTTAGAAAGCTAGGAAACAAATATCTTCTGAGGATTCTAAAATAAAGAAGACTATATGACTGCAATATTCTTAATTTCAAAGTATCCTTGATCCATATCACTAGGAAAAGGTACAACATGAAACAATATGCCGTACAATTATTGAAGCTTGTTATGTCTGTGCTCAAGTTCGAGAGAATAAATTATAGGGAAAATTAGGATTAGAGGGTAGGAAGTTTCATAATTAATAAAAACACAATAAGTTTTAACTGATTAAGGAGAAGGGATTGTTAAACTTTATAAATAACTATAGTAATAATTTTATCACAAAATCTCATTTATATTACTTATATTCATTTCTTTTCTAAAGAATGTCTATTTCTTCTCCCAATTTATTCAAAACTAATTAAAGTTTTCATGTTCTATAATATTCTTTTGACCGTTTTAAGTGAGAAAAATTGCAAGTTGATTTATTTTATTTATTTATTTGAGAAATTTTAGTTCATGGAAATAAGAAATTGAGAGAATTGTTAAACTTTAATTTATAAATTACTAAAGCAAACATTTTAACACAAAATCTCATTTATGTAATTTTTCACCTTTGTTTTTGAAAGAATGTCAATTTTTTGTTTAAAATGTTTCCAGCATCACTTAAAATTTTATTATTAAAATATCTTTCACGTTGGATAATTGTTCTTTTGACCCTTTTATTGAAAACTTTGTAAAGTACTCGAATTTTTTTTTATTTTATTTAACTTCTGATCAAGCAACACAATTCACAAAAGTGATGTAAATTTTAACGAAGCAATATAGTGTTACTACATAATCAATTGCATTTTATTCAATTGTTTTCTCTAATTTTTTTAACATAAATAATATCATCATCAATCAATGATTTATGGGGGGAAACTCCACTATCTCATTTGTTGAGTTCCAATAGTGACCAATTTCTGAATCTCATTTCATCTTTTTGTGTCCAAGAAGTACCAGAGAGTTGAGACCCCAAGAAATTTTAGATTGATTGATTCAATGGGTAATTTGGCATACAAAGTTGAGAAATTATTTCATAAGTAAACTTATTATAATCATGACTGTGTAAAGCTATTAATAATTCAATATTATTAAATTAGCTTATCTGCAAAACTCAATTATCTAATATTTTTTTGTTTTTATTAATTTTTTGCTAATGAAACACAAAATACAATTGTTATGTTGATAGACATCATATGTATGAATACAAGCCAATATGAATTTGGATTTTTTTTTCTTGATAGAATTTGGATATTGGTTTTGCTATATTATGCAAAAAAGAAAAAAAATCAAATTTGCATCACATAAGAGACAAAAAAAACTTTTCAATTTCTTATATAAAGTATAATTAATTTTCCTGATCCCTTCCAATTTTTTTCAATTAAAACATTCAAAAACCTATTATAGAACATGAAAGAAAAATTAATAATAAAACTTTAAATAGTGTTGAATAAATTTTGGAAGAAGAAATAGACATTCTTTAGAAAAGAAATGAATAGAAGTAATATAAATGAGATTTTGTAATAAAATTGTTACTTTATTAATTTGTAAAACTTAACAATCACTTCTCTTTAATTAGTTTAAACTTATTGTGTCTTTATTAATTATGAAACTTCTTACTCCCCTAATCCTAATTTTCCCTAAATTATACATCCACGCAGTCCTAGTTATTCTTGGCATGCTTTTACCAAAAAACCCTACAAAATACTCTTACATGTCCTAAAATGACTGCTCTACTTCCTGTAGTATAAATTCAAATTGCTTAATTATTTAGCAATCTTACTATATATATATATATATATATATATTATCTAACAATTTTGATACCATGCACTTAATTTTCAAATCATCATATGTGATGATATTTCGTACTATTCAATTAGAACAAAAAAAATGTTGATCGAATTATGTATTATTATTCATTGTGTAATTAGAAATAGTTAAATAAACTGGTCAACAAGCACCTATAATTTCCAGGGTGGAGAAAGCTGTGATTAAGACATGTTTCGGATCCGGAAACTAATTAATTAGGACTTTAAGATACAACTGCTAAAGAAGAAAACTTAAAAAAATACTTTTAAGATTGTAAATTTCTACAGGATTTGGTGAAAATGTATCTTTTGCGTCCTCGCGATCGAGCTTGTAAAGTTTCTATGAAGTTTGATTTTACATCCACTATAATAAAAAAATAATATCAATAAAAAAATCTGAAGTGCGCATATCAAATGGATTCAATTGAAAAAATTGCGTATTTAAGTTACTAAATTACGATTCATAATGAGTATCTTTTATCTCAATACTAATAATTTTCAATCGGTACTCCTAAAAAGAAAAAAAATTTCTTCATCCCTACCAAACCATATATCTTACCAACATTTAAGAAATTAAAAAGAAATAAAGTTATCCAAATTTGCGAGATATTTTGATGTACAAAATCTGAATAGAGAAGGATACAACACTGATATAGAAAGAAAAAAATCAATATTATTTATTCTGTTATTTCCAATTCACAAGCTACCTAGAACTCCATACATAATACTACCAACAAAATTAAAAATAAAACAAATTACAATTGAAGACATAATGAATCATGTAGAGCTTGTAGGTGGACATAAAAATCAAGAGAATAGGCGATGATTAACTAATTAATTTGCTACGGCCCCCCATTTGTCCGTAGTTAAAGAGATATAAGCAGAAGCTTTCTTGTCAATCCCGGGCTCAGCCACCCACCGGCCTCTATCCTGATCGCCAGGATAAACTCTGTAGGCCTTCGCATATTCGTCATAATTCCTCGTATCGTATCCCGAATTTCTGCCTGTGAAGCAACTACATAGAGAGAAAGATGAACCTGGAGATTTCTTCTGCCTGTAATTGCCTCCCATTGTTTTGTCTTTGTTGCTTCTTTGGTATGAGGGATTGATAAGCTTGGATTGTTTGTGAGAGAGAAAATAAGAAAGTGTTGTATGTGTTGTTGTTTGCTAATGGAGGTGAAGTTCTGTGGTATTTATAGTAGCTTTGGAGGTGATACAAGGGTGGAGAATCTTGTAAATTGAATCGGGCCATTGATCTTGATTGATGGTTGTGATTGGGTGAAAAAAGTTACATTCTTTGGTGCTAGAAGAAACTTAGGCAAGAACATGTGTTATGGACCACTCCTCCGAAGTTGACCAAAACATTGCTTAGTGGGGATGTTTTAGTAGTTCTCTGATCTTATGTTGGGACCCTAATATATCATATCATGTCCAACTGTGCAAGTGTGTATTTTTTGTTGATCTTTTTTACATAATTGTGTGTGAAGACCACACACAATACACATCACTGTATGAGAGATATAGACACTAGGATCATTAGATTTGGTCTAACATTGATTTTCCAACCCAATTCAAATCATCTGATTCCAAATGATGTTTTATCTTGTATCTCATTTCACTTATACATGATATGTGAATACAGATTTTCCAAAATTATAAGGTTGGTATGAATTATATATTGTTTATATGTACATTTACGAAGTGAAATACAAAATGATATATCATCTTGAAATAGAAATTCTGAAATGTTTGGACTTTGTTGACAAAAAGAAAACAATATATACATATATATGATGAAATAAATTAAAACTTAAAATGTTACCATTTAAAATAAATGAATATTTCTTTTAGTGTTCTCCTCACCGAAATTCGATAAAGATCGGTGTGTGAGTATCCGTACAATAATCAAATCACCTCCAATCGGGCATAAGAAATTTCTCTGACACTTGGCGTCTGCATATTTGAATTTTGGTGACTAAGAAATTTAATTCACTCCTCAATTTACAACCAAGCCAACGCATTTTTTTTAATTCGTAATATATATATATATGATGTAGAACAAGAAGTCTATACATTTCGAGATTTTTCAAGATGCAAAAAAAATTATAACTTTTGATCCGGGTGGAGGTATGAACTACTTTACATATGCACGCCGGACCTATTCAAGGTTTATGCCGTGTTCAACAATATAGTTGTTGATAGTAATTTTCAAGTCACAATTATGTCGTTTTGGTCACTTTAGGGCCACTTTACTATTTTTCTATTTATTTTGGACGAATTTTATTATTACTTTTGTTTTAGTTGAGTCCTAATCCTATAGATATAAGTTAGTAGAGTTATATTTGGTTTAGGTTAAGTTAGAAGAGTCCTATTAGTTTTAAAATTAGATCAGAAGAGTTTCAATCCTTATAAAGATTTGGAGAATTACTTCTATAAATATATAAGTTTTTAAATTGTTATTAGGGGGATTATTCAGAATTATTAATAAAATATTTGATTTTACAATTCTTTGAGTGCGCTCAAATTTGATCTTGATGTTTGAAGACGTGATCTTCAATTTTTTTAAAAAATCTATAGCTATTCAATATATATATATATACCACCAAGCCAGCCATAATGGATACTTTTTCGGTCTTTCTTTCCCCGACATTTTCTTCGCAGCTTCAATAATTCATTGGGCCCTCTTTGAAATTTCCTGAAAACTCTTATAAAAATGATTCTTTGTGAAAGGATGTACTGGATACTAAATATTATTGGATAATATTATTCTACTCCGGGAGTAGATGAGGTTAGCATTTCGAATTACTCGATTCGGAATTGAAACAAATGAGAAATTAATTGCTATTGTTGGGTGTTTGAATGTGGATATCCCACTTTGGATATAAACCATAAGGTGGACCGGACCGTACCTCGGACCACGGACTCGAACTCGGGTCTGGGTTCGGGTCGGGTCTGGGTCCGGGTCCGGGATCGGGCTGGTATGCGGGCCGTGGGCCGTGTCTGGGCTTGGTGGTCGTTGGGCTAAATATATTCTTTTTGGGCAAAATTTAGAATTAAATTAACTTGTGGGCCCAGTTAATTATTTTCTTCTTTTGGGCCAATAAGAATTAATTTAGGCTCATTTCTTTTCCAAACAAATCAGGCAGCCCAGCAGAAGGTTGAATTACATCTGAAACGTTTCATTTGTAAAGCAGTCAGAAATTGAAAGATTCTTGATGCTAAATTTGAAACGTTTGAATTTATAAGTGAAAAACATTTCACTTTAAAAGTGGTAAGGGAAAAACATTTCACTTTAAAATGGTAAGTGAAATGTTTTTCACTTTAAATGTATAAGTGAAATGTTTCACTTTTAAAAGTGGTTAGTGAAAACGTTTCATTTCTCCAAATTTCTCCTATATAAAGAGTCTCCCATATGAATGAAAAGATAAGAAGACGAACACACAAAAATCAGAAATCATTTCTGCATTTTAAGCATTCTACATACATCACATCAGTGAGAGTTCTTGAGCAAAATAAGTTCGTGGAGTGTTGTTCTTGAAGTGGTTCAATTACAATACAGAATCGTTGTATCTTGGGAAGTTAATTGCATGATCTCGTACCACCGTAGGCGGGGCAATATAGCTTTAAGGATAGAGAGTCCAACTCTCGCCTCGATTCGTTTTCATCGCATATATTTTCCAGTATATTTCAGATTTTACAGGGCGAAATTTATTTTTTCTCAACATGACTTACAAGTTCTTGTCCCAATTATAATTAAATTTTTCCATTTTGAATTGGTCTCAAAGTAAAAAGACCAAGTATATATATATCGAGAAATTATTGTTCGGACATGACTTGCTGAATTCAAGGCATTCACAAAATATGGTGAATTACACTTGTTATGTAATTAGTGTAAATTTAAGAGAAAGTAAAGCCTAGTTTGTTTGTTTTTTTTAAAATCCTATTTTCAGTATTTTGGATAACAAAATCCTAAAAATCAACCTTACAAATTAAATTTTTTTCAACCAAATACATATATATTTTGGAAATTCATTTTCTCATTCTCCAATATAATTACATATCAATCACTGTACACTCATCATTTCACATAATCATCAATCAATATTCATTTACTTTAAAGTACTTTCCTCTTCATCTTTCATACTTTACAATCATTTAACCCAGTATACATCAATTAATTGTAATTGAATATTTTACACATTTTACAAATTTCAACCATATTCTAAAAATATAAACAAATACACCAATACATCACACATTAATATCCGTAATACGCATTTCCCAAGAAACTTTCAAGATTTGAACGCAAAAACATAAACAAACAAAGCCTAACCAATCCAAAAATAAATATGTCACACGACTTAACATGTGATTGATCGCTAAATCAGACCCCAATTCCTCGACCAGTTAAATTTGTCTTATTGATGTGTATAATAAATATAAGGCAAACTTCATAGTTTAAAATAACTTATACTTTAAGTGATCACTACAAAATTTCGACAATCCAAATTTTAGTGTAATCAGAATAATAATTTGTATGTAGTAGACATTACTTGTATAATTTGACTACGTGAAACTCAGAATCCAATCCTAGAAACCCTTGAGAATAACCTGTTAAGCGTTACAGTTCATTTGCCTAACCATGTTATTAAATTAAGATTAATTCGGTGGAGCTCTTAAAATACTCTAATAAAAAATTTAAAACAAATAAAAAATATATAATCAAAGGACTGACAAAACAGTCGAAAGAAACTTTTAGGGTTCTTTTTGAATTAAAGCCTTTGATTGTAAGAAGATTACAAAATAAAATAAGAATTTTTTTTTAATTAAAATGTCAGATTTGTTAGAGCTTCCAACATTGCCTGCAAGCTGTCTAGCTTTGGGGATTCTTAAACACAAAGCAAGTGCCAGAGATTTTCGTCCAAGTTAAGTGTAATTACAACTACGGAACTCATAATATACATTCCCATATGCTTTAATTAAGAATGTTACTATTTTTATATAATTTTGATAGTGTGATCTTGCTGTCATCATATTAATTAACTATATTTAAATTTGTTTTAGTATGTTTTAAAGTACTACTAAATTTAAAATCACAAGATATTTTTTTCAGATGGCGAAGCATTCGAGAAAAAGCTGGGTCACTTACCCTCGTTTTGTGTGACTATTTGGATTAGGACGTCCTTCGCGGTGTAGTACACTATAAAAAACATACGAGATTATTTTTGAACTAAGATTAACATACTTTTGGCCACTTTTTGTAATATTTTATACTTTTCTCATATATAATAAAATTTTATTATCCTCTACGAGGACAACCACGTAAATTCTTATATTTCTATCGATATTAATATATGTTCTTCAGATCTTGATTTCTTATATTCTAACTTATCACTTAAATTATTTGGTTAAAGTGATTAAGAAATCATATCGGTCTAGTGTAAGGTCCCCGTGGAAAGTTGGATTTGGACGTTCATAGTAATTCATGCAAATTCTTAATTATTCTCATGAAAAATCTAAGCCTAATTTTGGTAAATTATATCTATATTACTGATCCTGGTTTTGATATTTTTGGTTAAAGGGGCTGCATTTCCTCAAATGGTGCTTATAATTATTTGAAAATGCAACTGTTAATTTTCAGTAAAGAAAAAAAAAAGTGAAATGCCTTATCTTTTCATATATTTTACATAAACATTAATTTTAAGACAAAGTGTTACACATTTAAATTTTATGAGAGGCATAGTCTCTCTCTTATTTTTCAGGGGGTTTAGCATGCTAAAAACTAAATTTTAAAGGAAGTGAAGTGCGCCATTTTGCCCTTGTTCATATAAATTATAAATGAATTATCTTTTAGTTTGATCAAACTGAGTTCGGACTAAATTTTACTTTATGTATCTTTGAACTTCTTAAAGTTGGTAAGTTAGGTGTATTTATAGTTGAATACATGACAAATCTTTTATCATATTTTGCATTACATTGTTATCTGTTTTTATAAAGATTAATACACTTATTGTGCATCCAATCACCCAATATATATATCTACAATATATAATATCAAATAGATCTGGATCCAATATCTAGGAAGTTGAGGATAAATTTAAAACCATATGTGGTAATTCCGAAAAATCTCGCAAAGCTTAAAATTGATATATTTAGTATTTGCAATATACCTTATTTTATGAGAAAATTGCAAATTTAGTCCCGTAACTATAGGGGTGTGGCAAAAATAGTCCCGTACTTTCAACCACTTGCAATTTAAGGACTGTAGCTTCGTAAAATTCGCGAATTAAGTCCAATTTCACCGGAAAATTTTCAATTTAGCCAGAAAAAGTCATGTGCCTTGCACATGACCCCTCAAATTTGGGGATTTTTTATTTTTCAGCCAAATCAGCTTAGGTGACATTTTTTAAAATTTCATTTAATTTTAAATGTGATGACATGGATATGAATAACTTACAAAATAATAAATATCTAGAAAATCCAAAATATAAGAAAATATTAGAATTATATATTGAATTAGTTTTTGAATTTATATAAAATTATTTATATTCGACAAGAATAAGATAATGTAAAATTTACGTAAAAATTAAAATTCCTATAAAAATAAAAAAATTATCTAAAACAATTAAAATTTCTAATAAATTTAAAAATGTTCAAAATTACATATTAGAATAATTTATAAATTTAAGTAGATACTATTTGTTGAGAAAAAAATACTTCAATATAGAAATTATTCAATAAATTCAAGATTTTAAATTACTCAATAACTATAATTAAATATGCAAATCGTTATAAAAAAATAAAATAAAAACTCTAAATATATATAAAAAAAATACTATAATATGAACTTAATCTTTATTGGCAAAAAAAAAATAAATTAAATTTACATTAACTTACAAAAACTGTTCAAATTTATATAAATCAAGTTCTTTTCTATAATAGTTTAACCCATATTTTGTATTCTAATAAATGTATTTTCAGTTGTCAAAAAATATGTCAGTTAAATATTAAATTACTAAAATTAGTCTAATAAACACAAAAAAAAAATCATACTTCACAGTTAAGAGCAGATCCCAAATCAAACTTCAATTATTATCATAGAACATTATTTAACTAATGTTGTTTAAGCACTTTTGATCAATACTAATATTATTAAATAATTTTAATACATTAAAAAAAAATGGAAAAAATTGCATCTTCCTCCTCGAGCAGCCCCCACCACCCGAACCCTACCCCATCCCATCCCATCCCACCCCTCCCCTCCATTTGCCACTCAGTTACAGCCATTGCGGCCAGCCCCGCCTACCCTTCCCCTCGCATCGCCGTCTACATTCCTCCCCCACCATCTCCCTCGCCGCCCAGATGGAAAATCAAAAATTCCCAATTTTGAGGGGTCATGTGCAAGGCACATGACTTTTTCCGGCTAAATTGAAAATTTTCCGGTGAAATTGGACTTAATCCGCGAATTTTACGAAGCTATTTTACAAGTGGTTGAAAGTATGGGACTATTTTTGCCACACCCCTATAATTGCAGGACTAAATTTGCAGTTTTCTCCTTGTTTTATTCCTCTAAAAATAACACCTCCATTTTTTGAGATATATATTTGTATTATTCTAAGTGTTATTAGCACAAGTGCCTTCTATCAAGAAGGAAGTGATCTCCATCAAACACTGAACTTTACTTTTTCTTTATGGCATTCAAATATTTTTGGACCATTAATATCACTCGTTAAAATTGGTAAATCTTACAGGG
Source organism: Buddleja alternifolia (assembly GCA_019426215.1). Taxonomy (NCBI): domain Eukaryota; kingdom Viridiplantae; phylum Streptophyta; class Magnoliopsida; order Lamiales; family Scrophulariaceae; genus Buddleja; species Buddleja alternifolia. Next base: position 24,676,616 of record CM033408.1, on the reverse strand, counting down.
TTTGAGGACTTTACGCCCCGTCATAATTGTAATTATTCATCTATGAAACATCCACTGTAAGTCTATTATATTAATGACTGTGATTATTATAAAATTCTAAATATTGGGAACTTGGAAATATTATGAAAGGAAATAATTCTTATGGCCATTAGAAATTTAGAAGTAAAAGCATCAAGCCAAAGCTTATTGATTTGAAACTTTAATTTATTAGACCACCCATTAGTTATTTTGCTTTAGTAATGTGAATGGAACCTGCAATATGGATGGTAAGTAGCAAGTTTGGCAAGATATTTGCGTTATTTTACATGAAATAGTAGTTTGGTATTCCATCGACTTGTTTTTAGTTTGTTAAATAACTATTATTGTATTCTTTATACACTTTTTTTCAATATTCTTCCTGCAGGATTCTCTGTTTTTCAATTTTTTATTTATCATCATCATTCAATTTAGTTAGCCACGTTAGCAATTTCAAGCAACACAAAATGTACACAAATGTGGAAAGTCATTTATCCACTGGAAAATACCAACTTCCCTTGGCAGTATTTCACATGAAATACTAGTTTGGAATTGCACCGGCTTCCTTTTATTTAGCCTTGTTAAATAACTATTAATATTGTATTATGTTTAAGACTTATTTTTCAATATTCTTCATGCAAGATTCTCTGTATTTTAATTTTTTATTTATCATCACTCAATTTAGTTATAGTCACATTCGCAATCTCAAGCAACATAAAATATAAACAAGTATGGAAAGTCATATATCCACTTAAAAACACCGCCTTCTTTTTGCGCTATTTCACATGAAATGTTAGTTTGGCATCGCACCGACCTTTTTTTTTTTAGCCTTGTTGAATAACGATTATTGTATTCTTTACAAGACTTATTTTCGATATTCTTCAAATAGGATTCTCTAGATTTCAATTTTTTATTTATCCACTCAATTTTGTTAGTTACATTCGCAATTTCAAGCAACAAAAAGTATAACAAACGTGAAGATTCATTTATCCACTGAAAAATACCAACTTCTTTTCGTCTTATTTCACAATGCTAGTTTGGCATCACACCGATTTCTTTTTATTTAGCCTTGTTATATAATGATTATTGTATTCTTTATATGACTTTTAATTTTTCAATATTCTTCATGCAGGGTTCTATATATTTCAATTTTTTATTAATCAACACTCAATTTAGTTAGTTACATTCGCAATTTCAAGCAACAGAGAAATAAACAAACGTGCAAAGTTATTTATCCATTAAAAAGACCGACTTCTTTTGTGTTATTTTAAAAGAAATATTAGTTTGGCATCGCACAGACTTCTTTTTATTTAGCCTTGTTAAATTATTATTATTATACTGTTAATAGGGTAAATTTCATTTTACCCCTTTACTATGACTCAATCACACTTTACCCCTTTGCACTCTTAATTGTATTATTTACCCCATGTACTCTTAAAATTCTCAATTTATTATTATTTTTAAGATTTTCATTCAAATTGCATCACTGAACTCCCTTATACTCTTAAAAATACTAAATTAATGTACTTATACTTTAATAGATTAATTTAATTTATAAAATTGAAATTAACTACTTTTTTAAAAAAAATAATGTCCAAATATATAATTCAAAAATAATCTCACTTAAAAAATATCCTTACATCACTAAATTCTTAATTATTATTTCTATAAAAAAAGGTAATAAAAAGAAAGCTATGTTATTCCTTTTGAAAATAAAATTTTAAATCTTTTTTTTTTGAAGCAGTAAAATTTTAAATCTAATGTTTTTAAATGGTCTTTTTCTTTAAAAATTATTGTCATGGTGCCTTGGTGGGATATACACGTATATATAACTAATTTAAAAAAAGAAATATTTGTTTTGGTTGTAAATTGAGGAGTGAATTTGATTTCTTAGTCACCAAAATTCAAATATTCAAACGCCAAGTGTCAGAGAAATTTCATATATCGGATTGGAGGTGATTTGATTATTGTACAGTCGTACAGATACTCGCTCGGGAACCCTTTCTTCTAAACTAGTAACCGAAGCACACTCGATGCGTGTGCAAAAGAAAAATCTATAACAACAAATTATTGCTTAGAATGACAAAAGTTACATTAAGAGAATATGAGAGATTTAAAGAAAACTTCTTTCATAGCAGAATCGAGCAATTTCATACATTCTTAATTCTTCACAACTCAAATGACTTCCTTTGCATGTTAGAATTAATTTTATTTTTTAAAGTTTCATTCTTTTGACAAATAAACCCTTAATCTTTTTTTTCGTAAAAGCATATAGATAGATGCTAACATAGTCAATTTTTTTATTATTGAATATTGAATATTTTCTTAGTAATCACTAAATAGACTAATTTTAACAAAGTAAAATAAAACATAAATAATATAGAAAATATATAAGCAGAGAAATGTGAAGTAAAATTGCGGAAATACAAAAATAAAAATAAAATTAAAAATGAATATAGTGGCTGACCGTAAATTAACCTTCAACAATGTTGAAGCTTCTTCTGCATTGGTTGGAAATCTGAATAGATTGAATGCTGCATGCTCAAAATCCCATGAAAAATTCACTTTTTACATCACTGCAGGAACAATAATTTCTTTCTAATAAAATTTGAAATTATGAAGTTTCTCCATGAACATAGAATGAAGGATTGAGAAAGTAGTGGGACTTGGGTATGTGTAAAACTGGAGAATGATGTTCTCGGTGGGAAGCTTGGGAGTTGTCAATCTGCAAAAAGTAAAACCGCCCAAAATCAGTTACAATGGAAAATTACAGCATTAGCCGTGGATTTTAAATTGGGTAAGGTTAATTTTGGCAATTCATTTAAGAACATACCAAGGTAGTTATTCTAAGGTCCTCCCACTTTATAAAAGAGTATAGATAACAAAAGATCAAAGTAATATTTGGTTATCGAATTTTAGTGAGGAAAATATTAAAAGAAATATTCTTTTCATTTTAAATGGTAATATTTTGTACTTTATTTCATCATTTCTATTTGTCACAAATTGCAAAGTCCAAAGCATTTTAGAATTTTTATTTATGGATGGTATGTGATTTTGTATTTCACTTTGTATATATACGGTAAATAATATATAATTCATATCAATTTTATATTTTTGGAAAATTTGTATACACATATCATGCATAAATGAAACGAAATAGGAGATAAAACATCATTTGAATCAGATGATTTGAACTAGGTCGGAAAAATCAATGCTAGACCAAGTCTAATGATTCTAGGGTTTATATATCTCATACAGTAATGTGTATTGTGTTTGGTCCCACACATATTTGTGTAAAAGAGATCGACACAAAATACACACTTGAATATTTGAATTCAATCTGATATAAACTTCCATAATTGGGTCCTAACACAAGATCAAAGAAGTACTAAAACATCCCCATTAAGCATGTTTTGGTCAACTTTGGAAGAGTGGTCCATAACACATGTTCTTGCCTAAGTTTCTACTAGCACCAAATAATGTAACTTCATTTCACCCAATCACAACCATCAATCAAGATCAATGGCCTGATTCAATTTACAAGATTCTCCACCCTTGGATCACCTCCAAAGCTACTATAAATACCACAGAACTTCACATCCATTAGCAAACAACACATACAACACTTTCTTATTTTCTCTCTCACAAACAATCCAAGCTTATCAATCCCTCATACCAAAGAAGCAACAAAGACAAAACAATGGGAGGCAATTACAGGCAGAAGAAATCTTCAGGTTCATCTTTCTCTCTATGTAGTTGCTTCACGGGCAGAAATTCGGGATACGATACAAGAGATTATGACGAATATGCGAAGACCTACAGAGTTTATCCTAGCGATCAAGATCGAGGTCGGTGGGTGGCTGAGCCCGGGATTGACAAGAAAGCTTCTGCTTATATCTCTTTAACTACGGATAAATGGGGGGCCGTAGCAAATTAACTAGTTAATCATCGCCTATTCTCTTGATTTTTATGTCCATCTACAAGTTCTACATGATTCATTATGTTTTCAATTGTAATTTGTTTTATTTTTAATTTTGTTGGTAGTATTATGTATGGAGTTCTACGTAGCTTGTGAATTGGAAATAACAGAATAAATAACATTGAATTTTTTAATTTTAAAGCCTTTTATTTTTGTAGTTTAGTCTTTTTAAGAGTACAAGAGGATTTAGTGATGCAATTTTGATGGAAATCTTAAAAATAATAATAATTGAAATATATTTTTGAGTAAATGGGGTAAGGTGATACAATTAAGAGTACAAAGATACTTGAGTAATAGGGGATAACATAGAATTTACCCTTCTTTATAAGACTGCTTTTCAATATCCTTCATGCATGGTTATGTATAATATTTCAACTTTTTTTTATCATCACTAATTCAGTTAGTTACTATTGCAATTTGAAACAACATATAATAAAACTAAAGTGAAAAATCATTTATCAATCGAAAAACACTTCTTATTTCCGTAATCAACTTTCTTCAAGATAATTATGTGCAATATAATAGCATTAAACAATAAACTAATAAATTCTTTCTTTTTTCTGGATAGGGCTGAAACACAAATCAAACTACTCTATATCATTCGATAAAAGCTTGTTTGAGTTTGGTTTGTTAACATATTAAACCAAGTTTAACAATCTTTTGTGTATTCAATAAGTTTGAAGCTCGGCTTGAGCTCGAATCAATTAGTAAAAAATGATAAAATATCTGCAGAAAAATCAAACTACTCGAGATAGATTCGTGTTTGACTCGATAAAAGCTCGTTTTTAACTCGACTAGATTAACAATCAAACAAAACTCAAACACGAAATATGAAACTCAATAATAAACCAATCAAGCTTGAACAAAAATTATTCAACTCGACTCGTTTACAGCCATACCTCTAGAGACGCAAGAGGTAGATAATTCTTCCTAATCTAAAAATCAAGATTTTAGTCAGAGAAAATGGGCTGAAAAAATCTAGAATGTATATAGATGTGGCAGAGGTAGCCCATCCCAATTATCAGTACAAAGCCCAAATGATCAACCTTACGTGGGTTAAAGCAAATATATTTAATTTCTTTTGTTTTATTTTTGGGGATTGTCCGAATATCAAAAACGACGACCTAAATTGAAAATCCAAACCCAAATTCTCATTTTATCTGCAAACGCAAAAAATTTTTCAGTAAGTTTAATATTTCTCGATCTATAGGTACGCGCAGATTATATCTATTGAAATTTGATAATCTATGGATTTGAAGTTCTGTATGTATGTGTATGTATTTATGCTTGTGCGTGTATATGCAACTTTTCCATATATTTTGCCATGTATCGATTCAGAACCCTTGGTTGGAGAATTCTACCTGCTTGATTAAGATAGAGGAATGAAACGACTCAATTTTATTAGCTTGTTTTAGTTTTTGGGTTTTTGAATTTATTTTTGAATTCGGAATTGAGGATTATTACACACACACACACACACTGTGTGTGTATATATATATATATGTGTGTTTGGATCCTTTTGATTTATTAACCAGATAGTTGATTAAGGAGAGTAATTTGATTTGAATATTTTGAGTCAAGAGAAGATACATAAATTTGTTTGTAAGTTTTTCGAATTTTTTCCCGAATAAAGCTCGATAAAAGATGAATTTTTACAAAATATTAGTTTGTTTCACGTTAAGGATTAGGAGTTGGTAATCCTTGTTAATGACTTTTTTATTTTTTTTATAACTAACTTCTATGCTTTCCGTTTCCTGTTTATTGTCAGTTCACGTTGGAAATATGGATGATAAATGGTATAATGGTAAGCAGGATATGCACAATAAAAGACAACTGAAAAACGACGAGGTAAGGAGTGGGTTTATTTAGTTTATATTTATACTTTCTGGTTTATGGTTACAAACATTCTTTTCGTTGGCGATGTGGTGTTCATACTTCATATGTATCCTAAATGTCATGTTTTAACACAAGGGATTTAGAGGGAACAATCTCATCATCATTGTCAACGGTGTATTTGCACGTCATTCACAGAGCATCTGGACTGTGTTTTCTATGATAGATTTTTCTTTAGGCTATGTTTGGACTGTGGGATATTTAGTGTGGAAAACGTTAAGGAAAATAGCTCTCCTGTCTCAAATCATGCAACCTTGTTTTTTATTTTGTAGTTTCCTATTTATTTGCTTCATTGAAACCATTGTTTCAAACATAGCATTAGGGCAACTTATGATTCTATATTGAAGGTTACGTTCTGAATTTCTGCAGACTAGAAATGGCAGCTTCTGACAATCATAAGTCTGGAGCTCTTTCTGGTCATTAACAATATTTATTACTCATATTGGTGTCTTTTGTTAAAGATAATACACACTTCCGTCCATTATAGTGAGGTCCGATGAAAGGTTATGTTTACAAAATAGTTTTTCATACACCAAAATCAAGATTATTTTGCAAGTATAAACTGAGTTCTATATTTATAGTTTTAAGAAGTACAGATGCTTACCGTTTGATGTAGTCCCAATCTTGCATCATATTATTTATTCTTTTCAAGTGTATTTGAGACAAGAGTAACAACAGTGTTGTTATAATTACTTTTTCTAACTTTTCCTGCTCTAGGCATATGAGGCCATCATTCTTGAAGAACTTGCCGAGGATTTCCGTTTACCAATTCATCATAGAGTGACAGAGAATGTAGATTTGGATAACGTGCAGCAAGCATCATTAGACACACAGCTGCCTTCATCTAATGTTGGATTCAGGCTTCTCCAAAAGATGGGATGGAAAGGAAAGGGGCTTGGAAAGAATGAACAAGGTTCGTTTAGTAATGAAATGGCTTTGGTCATATAAGTTTCTATGTCCGAGCCCAAGTATCATGTTTCTTATTAGATTGGTCTCTGCCAATTTTTTCTGTTTCGTGAGTATATGACTCCGTATTGTTTTACTGACTTTTGTTTTCTTTTAAGCACTTCGTGAGGAATTTTGGGTCCAAAGTTTTGTTACTCAACCGTATCTTAACATTCACAAGCTTTCTAAGTTGCCTGTAACATGTTTAGCTGATCAGAAACCAAGTAAATCGTATTACATATGTTGAGCAATACATGATAACATCGCCAGGTTGGCAAAATACTCTAAGCAGTAACTACTAGCTACTTATTAAATGTTTATTGTCCAGAATCTGTATTGCTGCTGTCTTCTGTATCATACCTCAGAATGGGTACTCTAGACACTTTTGCTTTCCTGTGTATCGTGTTTTCTGTATCATTGATGTTGTATTTTTTCAGGGATTATTGAACCAATAAAATCAGGGATAAGAGATGCAAAATTAGGCCTGGGAAAACAAGAAGAAGATGACTATTTTACAGCGGAAGAAAATATCCAGCGCAGAAAGCTGGATATTGAGTTTGAAGAGACCGAGGAACTTGCCAAGAAGAGAGAGGTATGCATTTTCACCTTGTCCTAGTGACCAAAATAAAGCACTTTCAAAGCTAGGTAATTTGAGGTTGATGCTTTACCCTTTCTGAAACATACATCTAATATAGCAGAAGGCAGCATATAGCATATATGTGTGTCTTTTGATGGGAATGGTATATCATAAAGCGAACATCAACTTTGGAAGGTCTTGAGAATTTCGTGCAGTTTTTATTACCTGGTGGCTTCTACTGCCTGCTTCCTGCACATTATTAAAATCCAGGTTATAGCAGAACGCGAGCAGAAAATTCAAAGTGAGGTGAAAGAAATACGGAAGGTGTTCTATTGTGAGCTCTGCAACAAGCAATATAAATTGGCGATGGAATTTGAAGCTCACCTAAGCTCCTATGATCATAACCACAGAAAGGTTGTTTCCTTTTCTAATGCATACCTTGTTAATTTCTGGCTCTCTCTCTCTCTCTCTCTCTCTCTCTCTCTCTCTCTCTCTCTGTCTCTCTTTTCTCTTTTCTTTCTTGTATCATCTCCGAAATTTAGCATTAATTTTGTTCAAGTTTTTCAGAGGTTCAAGCAAATGAGAGATATGCATGGAAGCAGCAGTCGTGACGATAGGCAGAAAAGAGAACAACAACGGCAGGAAAGGGAGATGGCGAAGTTTATGCAGAAGTACAAACTACTAATTTAAAATATTTGTTTATCTATTACATGTAATACATGAATTCAAATGTGCCTCATTTATTCAGTAAAGTATGTTTAATGTTTTAGTATTATGTTTGCTTTCTAACAGGGCTGATGTCCATAAGCAGCAGCAACAGGTGCAAAGTCAGGAGGAAATTGGAACCATTACAAACCCTCCCGCAGCAAGTAGTGCTACAGTAGTTGCCGATCAAGATCAGCGGAAAGTTTTAAAGTTTGGATTTTCTGCAAAAGGGAGCACGTCCAAGGTATTCACAAGTTGCTTTTGTTGATTGGAAATATATATACTTTTAAGACCATGTTGTGCTTCAGATGTTAGTTTAATATGAGAGCCAGCTATACTTACCTTCATCTTTGTTCGTCAGAAAAATGCTCCTGCTATAGTTAGTACTCTGGAACATAGAGAAACGGACAGAAGACAAATAATGAATTAAGAAAATAAAAATAAACAAATGGCAGTGATTTATACACGCATGAATAGAGAAGTTTAAGATGCATTCTGCAGACATGATTTAGTTGTTTAATAAAGACAATTGGCAATATGATCTAGATCATTGCAAATATACTTATCCTTGGGATTGCAGTTAAGGCAAAAATGACCTTAGGAGTATGCCTCCAGGGAGGAATAGAAGGCAAAATTCAGATATTGCTGAAGTTCCCCTGTCAATAGGTGCAACCTCTTTCTAGGTGCTTGATCATGTATTCCATACAGAAAGTTGGCTTGTTAGATTGGTTGTATAAACTTTTGCTGGTCCCGTTATCCAACCAATCTCAATATTGAGGCCTCTTGGTAGTACGCTTGAATTATTTTGTTTCTTGTTACCATTGGATATGTAATTCTATAAAGTTTGGAATTCATGGGTTCTAATTACAGCAAAGTACGATTAGTATTTTTGTGATGTTCTATACTTGAATCAGAACTTTCACTAGTCTTATTGTATTTCACAGTTAAGAAATGGTCAATTCTGGTATATATGCATTCAACCTTTCAAAGCGATATAGGCATTTATCCCATCCATCAACCGATAAACCTACGTTACACTAACTAGGAGTTAGCTTCTTTATTGTTACCAAACGAGCAGTTTCTTCTCATAGCGTTTCCAATCTCCCAAACCAGAAAGAATGCAGGGAATAAAGATTTCTCCTCCTAATGTGTTAAGCTTCTTGCTGAAGGAATATATATTTGCAATGGTATAAAATCAGATGGATTTGACTTAAAAATCTGTGTGTTTATAATCCTCCATCATCAATCATCACTGGATAAAAATTCAAATGTTTTTCACTTCTTGATCTTGTTTCGTGAATGGTCCTTTTGTTTATTTTTCTAATTCATATTAGTGTAATTATTACCGCTTCTTCCTTAATTTTTGCTGTTCTCATGAAGCAGAAGCAGAGCTCTGGTAGTAATTCTTCAAAGAAACAGAAGGTAGCTGTTGCCTCTGTTTTTAGCAATGACAGTGACGAAGAATAGCAAAAGTGTAACACCTCCTCCTCTGCTGATACACGGTTACTTCAAAAGCTCAGAAATGATCGACTGTATTACTCGTGTATTTTAATCGGTTAATTTGGTAGTGCGTCTCAGGAACTGTTTTCTGTAGAAATGTTTCGGAGAAATGGTGACTAGATGGACCTCATATGTTTTGGGAAAAAACAGTCTTTATGTGCTTGAAAGGCATGCGATTTAATTCTGGTGGGCTACGGTCTTGATTGGCGTTATTGACACTTTAGATCCTTTGTTTCGATTAAGTATTTCAATTGATATTTTATATCACAAATATATGCTACTCATATAAAATATTTTCTTAAATATACTTTTTCGGTGTATGTTGTGTATAATGTATACTTGGCATGGATTTTAAAACTGTACTAGCATGAGAGAAACAGTGAATTAGAATAGAGATTCCGAAGTGCATTCTATGCTACGTTTTAAGTTGATTACCGATATACGATGCACTGTTACATTGTATATTTATTTTAACTATAATATTGTTGGAACTCAATATAGTGTCGTTAAAAGAATAACAATCGTTTGGGGTAAGACTTGGACCTGCACCGAATCCGCCCCTCTTGGGCTGGTTTTAAGAACTTAAGTAGAATTTGGTGTTTTAGATTGGATCGGTCTTATATAATATTACAAATATAGTTTTGTATATGTCCATTTCATACATAATACAGTTATAAATTAAAAATAGTAGTAATAGATAGTTCATTATGTTTGAAATTATAATTATTATAACATTGATATATAGGTAAATAAATCGTTTTAGTCGATAATAATTTTATTTTTTTAAATACTTATATTTTTCTAGAAAACAACTATTATTTAAATAGTTTTAGAATTACAAAGTGGGTTTATCGAGTCCAGGGTACAAGCCAGGTGAACTCAATCATTTAAGCTTAACCCCCACAAAAAACAAATATTAGCAAAGCAAATTAACCCCTTTTTTTTTATATAAAAATTATATTTTAGGAGCTTTGTAGTAACTTTCTCTTTATAGAGAGAGAGAGAAAGAGAGAGAGCAAGCAAATGAAAGCACCAATCACATCACTCATTACGCAAGAACAACAAATGAATTAATTCAGTAGAAGAAACAGATCTAAATCAAACATTCTATGTATGATTAAAATAAAAAGAAATTAATACTCAAAATAATAATAATAATAACATTAATAATAAAACATTGAGATAACATTACAACAATATTGGGATTGAATTATAAATTACAACAACTTAATTGAATAAATATAAATGCACACTCACTCATGAATCATGAAAATAGACTGATCACACAACAAACAAACAAACAACATAATGTAAAATATATATATATATATATCTCCAATTATTCACCGGCATCATGAGTTGAGTATTAATTAATTGGCAATATATGGTTTACATTAGTTGTGTTCAGTGGAAGACACCCTCAGCCTCAGATTGTACTTTTGATGTACCATCCAGATTCTGACAGTATATTTTAACTTTTATTTTCTTAAACGATCTAAAAGACTTACGTGCAGAAGTATCAACTTCTTTTTTTTACGGTTTCTACCTTGTTTCTAGCATTTTTCAAATTTTCCATGACGTTTTCGATACGTTTCTTATATTTAGAACTCGAAACTTATCGTCGAAACGAAATTTTAATCCTTGGAATTGATTTCCGCTTTTCCTTTTCCTTCTCCTTTTCGTATTATTATACCAGTAAGCACTTGACCTTCTGGACAGGGATCAACTGTCCACTCTATTAGATTACGCGTAGCATGACATTTTTTCATATTGCTGCTTGTCACCACCACCCCGATCATCAGCGCAACAATCATAATGCAACTATGGATTCTGCCTCCATCCATAATAAAATCAACTTTATTTGAATATATACATATATATATATATAACGAAATTAAAGTTGATGATCAGAAACTAATTAAGGAGAACGTACCTAGCTAGTATTTGAAAATCGATATATGTTGGAAAACAAAATAGAATTAAGGAGGTATGTATATAACTAGCTAGGAGTCGATCCAGATTACTTAATTATGCTTCATTCATTAGCTGGCTAGCTCCATGTTTTAAAATAAACCATCGATCCATTATAAGTGGTGCTCATGATCAATGAAAATTATACGTACAAACCCAAATCTAATCAATATAACAATAGGATCAGATTTTGTTAATTAACACGACGTGACGAGAACTAACATGTGTGTTGAACTAGAATACATATCCAAGTAAGTGCATATGTAGATAGTTTAATTAAATTCATTTATCACACATAAGTAATTATTATATAATTCTTTATTTTAAAATATATGAATAAATATGTTTATGATCATTTTTCATCTAAAATAGTGTCAAATTCAAGATAAGACAGAAATTCAGTTCTCTTGTCAATCATTTATGTAAAATATTTGTCTTATTAAGTTCACCAATTATAAAATTAAAATAATATGATTTAATACTTATATAAATAGATTTTCAATTATAATCATTAAATTTGAATCAAATCTTTTAATTTAAAAGATTATCAAGAAATAATAATTTAATGGGGTGTGTATATATATATATATTTTTTATTAATTTCTAAATAATTAGTATCTCGTGTCTTGGAGGCGAATAATTAGTATCCGGTCAGCATGGGTTAAATGCAACGTTCACGAAGGTGTCGGGTGCACATTTTAATACATTGGGAGGCAAAGTGCATTTACCCCTATAGATGAGGAGGGTGTCTGCATTAAACCCATTAATAGTTGACATAACCGAACTCAATGGAGATGTACGAATTAAACATACATCAGGTTTCGTATAGTCCAACATCATTTTACTTAAAGTTCGAAGAACAAATAACCATAAACAAAATATAACCAGGAAAAGTCCCTTTATTATTGAGATAAAAGTGAAGAAGATTATAGAGTATTCTAAATTTTTCCAGAAGTCCCTATTCTTCCTTAGTATTTATAGCCAGGAGTCCTCCAGTTTTCACGTGTTGCTCTGGTTTAAGGCGGTTACCATAACGTGGTCGGAGCATACCTACCTACATTATAGCCACGTCATTCATATCTCGAAATATGAGCCCGTCGTGGAAGCTCATGTCTAACTTTGCCTATGGCCAAAATCTTTCCGTGTATGCCATAATCGATCTAATCTAGTCCAAGGTCGAACACTGTTTAACCTTGTTTGATTAAAAAAAATCTCGTAAGGAACTTGTATTACTAAATAACATATTTATAGACTTACATGTACTTGGTAAACAAGAAAGCATAACTATAAACAAAGAAAAGATAAATATAAGGAAACATAAAGAAACTTAAATAAACATAAATATTAGAAAGATATGAAAAGATACTACATTCTCTAACACTTCACCGCAGTCGAAACGTGAGGGTATTAAATGTTGAGATTGGACCAAAAAATGGAGTAGAAGACGAAACCCATCATGACGGAAGAATTGTCAAGGGACTTCAGGGTTCATTCCATTGTACCCTATGAAGGAACGATAGATCACGAGGATCATTTATATACTTTTTGGAATTATGCTTTGCTACACAAGTATTCCGATGCTATCAAATACCAGGTCTTCTTGACCACGTTGGCGAAGTCTGGGCAACAATGGTTCAACCAACTTCCCGAAAGATCCATTGGATCCTTCTTGGAGTTTAGCTCGAAGTTCTTACATCAATTTGCCAGTAGCAAAAGACATGAGAAAACTCCTTTGAGTTTGTTCAACATCAAGCAAAGAGGCGACGAGATTTTACGTGAATACGTCAAGAGTTTTAATACGGCTACACTTGAGGTCCCATCTACAACGTCCGACCTGAAAATTAGTGCTTTTACGTAAGGTTTGAGTGAAGGAGATCTCTTCAAATCACTCACCAAGAGGCCAGCTCTGAGCTTCGATGAATTACTGGGTCGGGCCGAGAAGTACATCAACATGGAGGACGCGCAAATTATAAGGAGAGCTGAACAAAAGAAGGACAAGCCAGAGGAGGACAACCGCAATAGAGTTCAAAAAGATGGAAGAGGTGGCTGGACCCTTAATCCAGCCCTGGTCACCTTACTTAGGCATATACCCTTAAGGGGTAACTGGAGTGAACATCTAATGGTTGTGGAAGAAAACAATGTGGTGCAATGGTCAGAAGGAGTGGACAAGGAACCTAAGATCCCGCCTAGCAACGTCTATTGAAGATATCATAGAGAATTCGGGCATCACACTGATGACTGGTCGGAGCTCATCGAAGAAATTCAACGTCTAGCTAGGATGGGCTACCTGAAGGAATTCATGATACAAACCAATAACGGAACAATTCAGCCCCATTTGGGAGAGACGGTAGCTGGAGAGGTCGAGGAGAAAGATGTATGCGAGTTTTACATCTTTAACTCGAATACAAAAAAAAAATTTGAAAAATATTTTCCTTTGGAGATTTAATCTTCATTTTGTACAATTTTATGCTTGAGTAAAAATATATGCTTTACACCATTATGCAGTTCATAAATATATTATTTAAACAAAGTGAAAATATTATATTTGATGTGTATCCGATTCACACCAATGAGATTTATATTAATATCAGGGATAATATGAGTAAAATTGTGAGATATAATGATTAATGTAAGTGCAACAATGTAAATAACAAGAGATTTAAAGTGATTCGGTCCAAAAATTAGACCTACGTCCACGGAGATTCAAAAGTGTTCTTCACTATGCTTTAGGTTGGGTATTTATACAAGCTTTTGATGGGGTAGGATAAGTTATGGTAAGTCAACTATACTAATTATGCATATAATAAGGACTTGTTTGGTTTACTTGATTAACTAGTATAGACTAAATAGTCCAGATTTATCAAATGATTGGTTTCAGTTTCAGAAACCTTGTATTGATTAATGGCCCGAGAATATATCCTACATTCTTTGGATAACTTATCATGAGCAAAATGGTAAGATTAAATAATCCCACCTTCATGGTGGTAAACCAAAAAACTTGATTGACTTTTATACCCCTTAAAATATGTTGGCAAAGACAATATTATCCTTACAACTAATAAAATTCCCATATATTTAGCCATTAGTAGGGGTTAATATTATATTCGAAAAATTATATTTACTTTATATTATTTTCCGAAAAGATTAATTTTATATTATTTACTTAGGAAAATTATTGTTAAGGGAATAGAAATTTTTCAAATTAATAAAGACAATAATTTGTAATTAATTAGTGAGAATGGATTTCTAAACTTTTCAAATGACTAAAATATCTCATTAAAGGCCTTAAATTGTGATCATTTTCAATTATTTTAAAAAACTTTAGAGGTGTCACACAATTTTTTCCAACTAATATTGAATTTTTATTCAATGTGATGGGTCAATTCGCTAAGAAATTAGTGATAAAATAAATTATTAAATGGGGAATTTGTCATCATTTGTTAGAAAAGAAAAGAATAGAAGGAGTAACATATATTGATTTTGTATTACAATTGGCCTTCTAATATTTTATATCGTTTAGCAATCTCTTTTCTCTAATTAATTAAAAATTATTGTGTCTTTATAAATTTGAAAACTTCCTACTTCCTTAACCATATTTTTTTCTATTTACTTTACATTATCCGCAATACTTATTAGCTTATGTAGCATTTCGTTTTCTGACGAATTATTTGGTTTTCATGTTATGTATAACTTTATATTAATTTTGTTATTGTGTCATTTTTCTCCAAACGAACTAAAAATCATCGCAAATAAGTTTTGAAACTTGGCTCAATTAGTAGACAAATTTAATACATATATACAAAAAATATCTTACTCGAGCTCGACTCGATTAAATATCCTTAGAACTCAGCTCGATTAACAATCAAATCAAGCTCGACTCAAGCATGCATAATAAAAAATTATTGTCATGTTGGTCACATTGATAACCAGAAGGTTAAAAAAAATGTTTCATACAAATAATCGAAAGGTTTTCTAATGAGATGATTTGATGTTTTGGGAGAAAAATACTTTTTGATCTAACATAAGTGAGAAAAAAATACCTTTTCATTTATCCTTTGAGAGAAAAAAAATACCTTTTCATCTATACTTTTAACAAACAAGGGTATTTGTGTAATTTTACTTATTAATCTCTAGGTCACATGAACCAAACATTTGATAAAGATAAAGTCGATAAGTTGTTGATTTTAATCCAACTTTCAATCCTGCATCACAAACGCTTGATTGATCATGCTCCCTTGATAGTGAACAGTATAATCCATCATTATCAATTTAATCATTCCAATCCCATACTTTGAACCAAACAAGTCCTAAGGGGAATAAATCAACATACTTCTATTTTCGGGTACATCTAATCAAGGATCAATCATTATTAATGCAAATATATGGCTTAATTTCGTCAGGTCTTCATTAAGGAAAGTATAGGTTTGATTGATTCTTGTCTCCAGTCTTGCCGTTTATAGATATTATCTTCTACAGATCTAGGTTGGCAGGTCTTCCAACTCGTGTTGGATATCTTCTAGAAAGGATCTGAGTCTACCATTCTAATGGGCATTAGCCCATTAAGTCTTGGGCTAGTCAGCTTGGCCCAAAATCCAAATTTCACCTACATCAATAGTAATCCCAACTCTGCAGTTTGACTTGTCAAACTGTGAGAGTTGAGAAGAAAAATATTTGGATAAGCCAATCAAGTTGTAATGCATGAAAACACCAAGCTACTCCAGCTAAAGGCTGGAATGACCTTCATAGAAGGGTTAAGAAGCCTTAATGTTGATTTGACAAAAAAGACCTTGACAGTTAAGCTTCCCCCCATTCTGTAGGCTATTGATGGCCCCTGGGAGATCGCGCCCCATCATTATGCCGGCATTGCGTGCTGCCACAACTGCTTCTCTTTTAACGTGCAGATCTGGGCCACTTGTAAGGTTGATAACTCAACCCTCCCCTTTCCAAGTTTAGCCTTTATTTTCGGATGAGTATTTTCAAAAATATTCAGGTACCAAAAACTGAAATTCTTCCTTTTGTGTCTGTTCATCTTTATTTTTAAGGGTTTTCTCCACTTCTTTCTTCTCGCATTCTCTTCTCCTCAAGTTGGTAGTTATACTCCACGTTCGTCCCATATCTCTAGGTATTTATCTCCTTTTATTTTCTTGTTTTTGTTGCTCTGATTATCATGAACCTTTGCTGAGTTAGTTTTTGCTTTCTCTGTGTGTCCTTATGTCGAATAGTTTAGGTTCTGATTCCCAAAACTATACCGACCCTGTAAATTTGTTAGAACCTAACGCCATGGCTCTGGCAGAGAGCTCTTCGCCTCTTTCTTCAGTGGGGGCCTCATTTAGTGCCACCCAGGTTTTCCGAAATGTTGATTATGTCGATCTTTCTTCCTTCGAAACTCTCTCGGATGGTCGCCATGGGGATAAGCCCCCTTCTCGTACTCCTAGTGTCCATTCTGGGCCTGGACAGGTTAGTTTTACCTCAACTAATGAAGATTTGAACCTTCTTGATCTGGATGCTCTAGGGGAGGTAGACTCAGCCGTCTTAAATAATCGGGAAAAACTTTTTAAGCCCAAAATAACTCTTTCTGGGAAGTTTTTACTTCTAGGTTTACCCCTAGGCAAGGTTAGATCATACGTCTCTAATGCCTATAAAATCGTTGTTCCTTCAGCAGAGGATAGAACTCATCACCCGCCTCCAAGTTTTACTTGTTTTTACCTCGCTCAGCTTCGCGCAGGTCTGCGCTTCCCCACACCTCCCATGTTTATCTCCATAGTTAACAAGTTTTGGCTTCCTTTTAACCAGCTTGCTCCAAACGCCATTTGCATAATGGCGAGTTTCTCTGTGGTTCTCCAGAGTTTGGGTCACACACCCACCTCTGATTTCTTTTATGCTTTGTTCCTTCCTAGCGCTTCGTCTAGCGAGAGAGGGGTTTTTTCAAGGTGAAGACTACCTAATTCTTGAGTGTTAATTGATAACATCTATGGTGTATGTATTGGCGCCGCCAACGAAGGGGATTAGGAATTTGGTCGGATGTGCTGGTTCTAGCACTGCCTAATTCGAACGGGAGGCCAGTTCTTTATAACATTGGATCGTTGCTACTGGCTTGAAAAGAAGCATAAAATATTTAGAAAAGTAACTGGAGATTCGATATATAATCTCTTACATTTAGGTGAAGTTGAGACGGGTAAAATTGATAGGCCATGGGACCCGCCTCCGAACATACTTTCAGTTGAGGTGTTATTGGAATCCTATTGATGACAAGAAAATGAGATGCTAGCAATATATACTTGAGAAGCTTAAGCCATCGGTCTTGTCATCCAAATCTGATCAAGAATCTAATGCTCATTGCAAGGATGATGAGGATGTGTTAGATTAGATGCAAGATATACTAAAGTTTGTTCCTGAGGCAGGCAAGAATAATATGTGTCGTAGTAATGACCCGAATGACTATGTTGTGCACGACCCTCTTTTGGAGAAAGAAAAAGAAAAATTCAACAAACTGCAGGCAAAGGAAAAGCAAAGACAACGAGAATGGGCAAGGAGATCTCTCACATGAACTAATTATAGTATGACATTTGAGTTCCACATTAACTTTCGGAAATGCACAGTTTTGTTATCTAGGCACATGTAAATTATTCAAAGAACTTTCTAATCATGTATATTGGACTTAGGCAATGATTGAAGAGGAATACACCATGAAATTGAAATTATGTGTAGAAAAATGAGTTGGACACACTTTTGTTTACAAATTTGAACAATGCAAAGTATCACAGTTACAAAATATTATTGAATAATATAGATAAAGTTAGCATTTCGAATTTTTCAAATCTGATTGTGTATGAATGAAAAATTAAATGTTAAAGTGTATTGTTTGAATAGAGTTTTTGATCCAGCAGAGGGAACATGGGTGCGTTGGAAAGTTCAACACGTACAATCGCTGGCCACAATCACACGGGTTGTAATCCGGTATTTTGCTGACACGATTTTGTTAGGAATCAATGCGCATAAAAGAACTTAAAAGTAAAGAAAAACAAAAAAAATGAGACAACGATTTTACGGGGTTCGGCAAATTGCCCACGTCCACAGACCTATGCTAGAGAGAAGTTATTATTCTTGTGAGAGAGATACAATTACAATGAAGAGAATTTCATCTATTTATATATTCTAAACTTGGAGGCAAAGATACAAAGACCTAATCCCAATTGGTAACTCCAAAACATGCCAAAAAAAAAAGAAAAACGCTTCAATTAACTGCTCTAGCCGACGGACCCGCGCCCAGGCGCCGATCAGGTGCATCTGGGCGCCATTGTGACGGTGCCGCCAGCAGTAACCACTGCCTGCGTCTCTGCCCTTCTACTACGTGTCGCGCCTAGGCGCACTTCGGGCTACGCCTGGGCGCCGTTCCAACTCAATTTCTTCTTCCTTTGGTACTTTGATTTGTCTCCATACTCAAACCCATCAATATCTCACTTGGAGACCAAACTCAAAGTAGAAACACAAACTCTTCATCAAACTCCACGACTCTTCATTCTCCAAATAAAAGCACTCTCTCTCTAGCATAAGTCCGCCTCCTCATCACATAAGTTCGAGGCCAATTGAGGCCATACAAAACCTCAGTTTCTCGGTGGTAACTCCCTTAGTTAACATATCCGCCAGATTCTTCGCACCAAGCACCTTCTTCAACTCCAAAGTCCCATCATCTATCATCTCTCGGATATGATGATACTTCAATTGAATATGCTTCGTCCTCGAGTGAAACACCGGATTCTTTGCCAAACAAATGGCACTTCGACTATCACTATAAAGTGCACAATCCCGTTGCTCCTTATCAATCTCCCTCAGAAAATTCTTCTACCAAACCATCTCTTTGCCAGCTTCTGAAATGGCAATGTACTCAGCCTTGGTTGTGGAGAGTGCTACACAATTTTGTAGACTAGAAGTCTAACTAATTGCAGTGCCACCTAAAGTGTAAATGTACCCCGATGTACTCTTCTGACCATCTTGATCACCACCTAAATCCGCATCCACGAAGCCCTCCAAAGTCACACTACTGCTCAAAAAACACAAGCACATACTCAATGTACCCCTCAAGTACCTCAGTAGCCACTTTACTGCTTCCCAATGCTTCAACCCCGGATTAGCCATATACCGACCCACAACTCCCACTGCATGGGCTATATCCGGCCTTGTACACACCATTGCGTACATCAAACTCCCAATGGCAGAGGCATATGGAACCTTTGCCATTTGATCTCGCTCCTCCTCAGTCTTAGGTGACTGTTCCTTGCTCAACTTGAAATAACTTCCCAAAGGAGTACTTCTAGACTTTGCATTTGAGATTGCAAATCTAGCAAGTACCTTTTCAATGTACTTCTCTTGAGTCAACTTGAGACTCCCACTCAACCTATCTCGAATGATCCTCATCCCGAGGATTGTATTTGCAGCTCCCAAGTCCTTTATCTCAAATTTCGTGGATAGTTGCTTCTTCAACTTATCAATTTCTCTCATGTTATATCCAACCACTAACATATCATCCACATACAGTAGCAATATGATGTAACAATCCCTAAACTTCTTGAAATAACAACAATGATCCATTTGACACCTAGTATATCCACTACTAGCCATGAAAGTGTCAAACTTCTTATACCATTGCCTCGGAGCTTGTTTAAGTCCATACAAGCTTTTCTCTAGCTTGCATACAAGGTCTTCTCGTCCATTCTCCAGAAAACCTTCTGGTTGAATCATGTAGATATCCTCCTCCAAATCCCCATGAAGGAATGCCGTTTTTACATCTAATTGGTCAAGATGCAAATCCTCTGCAGCAACAACACTTAGAACCATCCTAATAGTAGTTAACTTGACAACCAGCGAAAAAATCTCAGTGTAGTCAATCCCTTCCTTCTGCTGGAACCCTTTGACCACCAACCTTGCCTTGTACCTTTTACTACCATCCGGCTCATCCTTAATCCGGAATACCCACTTGTTCTGCAAAGCCCGTTTTCCCTTCGGAACTCAATCAACCTCCAAGTTCTATTTCTTTCAAGCGAGCTCATTTCATCATTCATGGCTAGCTGCCACTTGAGAGAATCTCCCACACTCATCGCCTCTTTGTACGACTCGGGCTCACCTGAATCCGTCAAAAGTAAATAGTGTAAGGAAGGGGAATACCTCATGTTTGGTTTAGGAGTTCTGCTCGATCTTCTCAAAGTTGGTAGTGGAGTCTCCGGATCATCCTCGATCCTATTCTCAGTGTCATTCCCAGCAACCTCATCTAAAGCGATCTCTTCCAATATCGCCTTTGGTTTCTCATCTTCCTCAGTCTCTGCTCCAAGTCTATCCTTGTAAAGCACCTTTTCATTGAACGTGACATCCTTATGCCTTATGATTTTGTTGTTTTGGTAATCCCAGAACCGATACCCAAAACTCTCTCCTCCATAGCTAATAAAGATGCACTTCTGTGCCTTAGAATCCAACTTATCCCTGTCATCAGAACTTCGCAAGACATAAGATAAACAACCGAATATTTTTAAACGCGATAAATTTACCTCCTTTCCAGACCAAACCTCATCCGGTATTTTGAAGTCCAACGGTACTGAAGGTCCCCAGTTGATTAGGTAAGCCGCCGTGCTCACTGCATCAACCCAAAATGTCTTTGGCAACCTGGAGTAAAGCCTCATGCTCCTAGCTCATTTAGTCAAGGTTCTATTCATCTGCTCTGCAATCCCATTCTGCTGCGGAGTCCCCGGAATGGTCTTGATCATCTTGAACCC
The DNA here is from genome assembly GCA_019426215.1 of Buddleja alternifolia. Taxonomy (NCBI): domain Eukaryota; kingdom Viridiplantae; phylum Streptophyta; class Magnoliopsida; order Lamiales; family Scrophulariaceae; genus Buddleja; species Buddleja alternifolia. The sequence continues at coordinate 24,655,267 of CM033408.1, read as the reverse complement.
ATTCTCCGCACAATAGTGTTTGAATTCTTGGCTGTCATACTCCCCGCCATTATCTGACCTCAGACACTTCAATTTCAACCCCGTTTCATTTTCGACTTCTGTCTTCCACTTCTTAAAGGTATTAAACACATCCGACTTATTTTTCAGAAAATAGACCCATACCTTTCAAGTGGAATCATCTATGAAGGTAACATAATATCTCGACCCTCCAAGCTACTGTATAGAAGCCGGTCCCCATACATCAGTATGCACAAGCTCCAACTTCTCTGCCTTCAGTTCTCTACCCGTCTTGGAAAAACTCACTTTTTTCTGCTTCCCAAGCACACAGTCTTCACAAAGACCCAATTCAACCGTCTTCAAGATTGGTAGCTTCTCCTTGGATGTCATGATTCTCATTCCCTTCTCACTCATATGCCCTAGTCGCCTATGCCATAAGTGAACATCCTCTATAGCCTCGACTGCAGCAAACGAGTCCTTCTTTATATCTATGGTATACAAAGTCCCCGACTTTTTACCACGAGCCACCACCAGATTCCCTTTGGTGATTTTCCATACACCACCACCAAACACTGTGGTGTAACCATCACTGTCAATTTGACCCATTGAGATCAAATTCTTCCTCAACCCTTGGAACATGTCTAACATTATGCAGTTTCAACTGCATTCCCTGTGTCGTCGTCACTGTGACCTCACCCTTACCAACTATTTCCAAGGGTTCGTCATCTACAAGAAAAACCTTTCCAAATTTTCCAGAAACATAATTTGTTAGATAATTCTTACATGAAGTAGCATGGAACGACGTACCTGAGTCTAGAACCCATTGGTCAACTGGACTGTTAACACAGCAAACCAAAGCATCTCCGACGTCGTCTACTGCTGCGTTTGGTTGTTGATGTTCCTGATTTTGATTCTGATCCACCTTTTCAGGACAATCCCTTTTGTAATGGTCTTTCTTCCTGCAGCCCCAACAATCAGCCTCCTTGCGCGGTTTTGACTTCCCTCGCCCCTTTGACTTGGATCGACCTCTACCTTTCTGACCACCCCGTTGAACACCTCTTCCTCTGTTTTCCACACTCAATGCAACAGACGTAAGTTCTCCTGATTCCCTTTGGTGAATATCCTCGCTCAAAATCAGATCTCAAATCTCCTAAAGTTTCAACTTCCTTTGGCCAAACAAACTACTCACAGCAGTTATAGTCGCATTCCAACTATCCGGCAATGAAGACAATAAGATTAAGGCCCTTACCTCATCCTCGAAATTAGTATCAACCGAGCTCAACTGAGTGATGGTCACGTTGAACTCGTTGATATGGTTGATCACCGATCCTCCCTCCATCATCCTCGAATTGAATAAACGTCTCATCAGGTAGACTTTATTCGATGCGGATGGATTCTCATACGTATTGGATAACGCCTTCATCAAACCCACCATTGTAGTTTGATCTAGAATGTTAAACATCACGTTTCTTGAGAACGTCAATCGAATAACACCTAGGGTTTGCCTATCCAATAACACCCAATCCTTGTCTGACATATTTTCAGGCTTCTTCCCCGACAACGGTTGATGGAGATTTTTCTAGTACAGATAATCCTCCATCTGTGTTCTCTTGAATCCAAAGTATTTTCCATCAAATTTGTCAATCTTCACTTTTCCTTCTTCAGACGCCATTGATTCACACAGATCGCTATAACCCGTGCCCTTGATACCAGTTGTTAGGAATCAGTGCGCATAAAAGAATTTAAAAGTAAAGAAAAGCAAGAAAAATGAGACAACGATTTTACGTGATTCGGCAAATTGCCTACGTCCACGGACCTATGCTAGAGAGATTTTATTATTCTTGTGAGAGAGATACAATTACAATGAAGGGAGTTTCATCTACTTATATATTTTAAACTTGGAGACAAAGATACAAAGACCTAATCCCAATAGGTAACTCCAAAACATGCCAAAAAAGGGAAAAACACGTCAATTAATTGCTTCAGTCGACGGACCTGATCGGCGCCTGGGCGCCACTGTGACGGCGCCTAGGCGCCGGTTGGCTGGCTCGTGGGCGCCGCCAGCAGTAACCACTGCCTGCGTCTTGGCCCTTCTCCGCGTGCTTCGGATTGCGCCTGGGCGCCGTTCCAGCTCAATTTCTTCTTTCTTTGGCACTTTGATTTGTCTTCACACTCAAACCCATCAGATTTTTGGTGTGACAATCAGCAGTTACACGAGTGTATCGTTCAGTGGTTACATGAGCCCATAAATTTTGGATTTATGAGCTCATAAATTCTTTGAACATTTAATTTTGTAAAGTTTGGTGTTCGCATCTATATAACCCCATTCTCATTTCACAACACCAAAATCATTTTCTTCTCTCTTTTCTCTTTGGCAACTTTCCTATTATGGGAATAATAAAGTTGTTATTCTTATCGAGAGTTCTAAACAAGTTGTTCACAGACTCTGAGATTTGAATTGGTTCTATCTCAGAGTGGGAATCGTTAGATCTTTGGACAGAATTGGCTAACACTCGTAACCACCAAGGCGGGAGAACTAAGGGTTGATCTTTTGTCACTCCCCGAGCTCACGAGCCTGTTAGACCAAAGAAGTCCCATCGAACCCATTGAGCGCAACCTTGAGTTGGGCATTTGAACCAAGACCCAAAATGGATATCCATTGTTACACTTGAATCCTAGAGTTTTTTTTATAAACTATTTTCATTTTCTATTTTTATCCCATGTGGGATGTTACACTCACCCCAAATTAGGAAAGCGACGTCCTCATCGCGGTGTGACTTAGTTCAAGATACATCACCAGTCATCGGGACTCTAGTGGTGGCTCCATGACTCAAGAGGTGTCTCCCATTGGCGTAACACTTTGCCACGCAGGTGTTAACTGCCCGTAACAACACGGAATCGAACAAATAATATAGTGAAAGTAAGATCGTCTCCACAGGGAAGGTTATCAAGTACCAAACAAAGTTTATCTTATTATTTAGACTATCGATTATCAAAGATTTGAGATTTTAACTAATTAAAAGCAGAAATTTATAAAAACAGAATTAATTATAAATAATAAACACAAATATAATTAAAACGAATAATCAATTAACGAAAAGCCTAGGGATTAAGATTTCATCAAGGTATTTCTATGGATTATTGACTTTCAATGGATTATCATTCTTGTTTAAATTAAAGACCCAATTTCCTTAAATACACGAATACTCTCCCGAGATCTTCATGAGTACCCACCTAAATTAATTAACGTCACTCCCATGATCAAAAACTAATTTAGATGAATCCATTAAGTTCTATGAATATTGTTTAACTAGTCTCATGCAAAATTACCAATATCCCTATTAAGCTACACATGTCTATTAAATCCGAACCAATAAACTAATTCACGTCCCGGTACTTCTTAATTTATCTTAAATCATGCAATTGGTGATCAATCAATTACAAGCATTAAACACTCATTAATAGATAAACCAAATAAGAAATCACATCCATCAATCATCAATAATCCAAATCAATACACAAGACTACATCTTAAACCCTAGAAAATAATTTAGCTATGCATAATTAAAGAAAAACAAGAAATAAATTGCATAAACATAAAGTTACTCATGTTCAACAATGGAGGATTGGAAGAATACAACTTGAGAAGATGAAGCTTTTCTCCAAGAACTCTTCTCCAAGAACTCTTCAAGATCTCCTTTCTCTCTCTAGAAGTCTTCTTTTCTCTCCAAGATCTACTTTTTTTGTAAGAATGAATGAATTATTCTCCCACCTCACTCTAGCCTATAAAATGTTTTTGCCACTTTCTTTTACTAAAAAGAAGTCTTAGATACATAAATTATGCCCATCCAAGTCATAAAATCGGCCCACAAAAATATAAAAATCCGCAGCTGCACAGCTGTGCAGAATATCTGCACAGTTGTGCAGTTGCCTGTGCAGAAATTTTTCTCTTCATTTTTCTTCAACGAAACATTCTCGTTTGGCCTTTCTAATGCATTTCTTCACATCCTCTTGGATAACCTTCATTATTCTCGTAATAAATACTCCTTCAACTCATCAAAATCATCGCTTTTATGCCTACAAAAGCATTGAAACGACTTAGAAATCAAAAAACGTAAATTAGGCTAAAAATAAAGGAAAAGACTAACAACAAGGCATAAAATAAAGATAAATGTGAGGTAAATTATAATGAAAATATGTAAAATATGAGACCTAACAGCAGGTTCAAGAGGTGACTCTCGCACACGTGTAGAACTTTGCCCGTGTAGCACTTAGCTCCCGAAATTCCGACTAGTGGGTTCGGCTCTAATACCATTTGTCACGCCCCGGGCCGGCGAGCCTGCTGGATAGGAGAAATCCCGTCGAACCCACTAAGCGTAATCTTGAGTTGGGCATTTGAACCATGACCCAAAATAGATATCTATTGTTACACTTGAATCCTAGAGTTCTCTTTATAAACTAGTTCCACTTTCCATTTTATCCCATGTGGGATGTTACATCCTTGCCTAGATTCACCGTTTGCATTCCATATTTCAATAACAAATTGTTCCAAAAAAAGAAGTTTCGAAACATATTCCCTATTTTTCGCAAGTTGCAACTATTTTTGATTCATAGAACCCAAAATCAATTTCAATTAGATAATCCATATAAACTCCCCCTTTGTTATATGGAATCTGAAGGAAATATATATATATATAAATGTTAGCAAAATAGGCTAAACACCCTTTTTATGTATTAAAAAGTCTGCACCAATTTCTTGTGCTTAGCTGGAAGAGAAACACTGAGACTCTGTTTGGATGTGTTTTTATTTCATTTTCAACCGTCATTTTCTAAAATGTATGGGGAAATAAGTTTTTTTATTTTATGTGTGGGTGAGAAAAGTGAAAAAAAGTAGGTGTGTTTTGGTTGTGTTTTTAAAAATCGTTGAAATTGGTGATCGTGATTTGTGAAATGATTGAAAAGTAATGATTAGAGAATAGTGTTGAATTTAAAAGTTTAAAGGAGAGAAGAGTGAGAAAGGTTTAAAAACTAGAAAGGAGATTAGAGAGAAAAGTAATATAAAGAAATTGTGAGATGAGTGATGTGAAATATAATTTAAAAAAATGATTGAAATTTATTACGAACGTAAAAACGAGAATGAAAATGAAAATATTTTCAGTTAAAAACAGTATAAAGTGTGTATTTTCATTTTCAAATGAAAATGAAAATAGAAAAAGTAATTTGAAAACACAAACAAATAGGCCCTAACTGGGCTTGACAATGGGCTTTGTGAGCCAAGTTTGTATTAGTTCAAATTCAAATACAATTGGGTGATAATCGCCGACTCTAACTCACTTCAACACTTTTTTATTTGACTCAACTCAAACTCTAATTACAATATTTTATAAGTTTTGGGCTTCTTTCAGATTTGTTAACACTTCTAATATTTCTTAAGGTTAATGACACTGACTACCTCTCTTATTTAGTGTAATTATAGTTTAGTTCATTTATTTGTGGTCCATAACAAGTATTCTCCTCTTATAATAAAACATTACACTTGCCCCATCTTATAATGAAACCTTACATGTAACCCCCTCTGACTAACGACCGTTAGCCAAACATTACAATTTTGGCAATTAGCTTACTAATTTAGATTCACTTGCGTTGAATTGTGATATTGCACCTAAAACAAATCGAAACTCAGTACATGTTTTTATTTTTTAAAAGATAATCGAATTGGCACTTTATTATCAAGATGTTAATAAGTTTTTATAAAATTATTTATTTAAGACCTAATTAAAAATTACAATTACATTCAATATGAAAAATTACCCCTCAAGGACAAAATGAAAAATTTAGAAAATATTTTTGATAATGTTAGCAAATTCCGTTAGTTTTTTTATGGAAGGTGATTGTAATGTTCTATTATAAGAGGGGGCTATTTGTTATGTGTTCAAAATATGCAGATTGGACTGTGATTACACTAAATAAGAGGGGTAGTTAGTGTAATTAACCCTTTTTTCCAAAAAAAAAAAGTCTACTAATAAAATGTGCACAAAAAGATGATCTTGCAATAAATACAAAATAAGAATTTAGGCCAAAGAAAATATTTAAAATTCCAAACTCTATAAAATATAAACCAACATTCTGATTCAAAAGTCAAGTTATGAAGCCTAAATAATAGATATAAATCTAAAGTTTTGGCAACTAACAATCACATGAAATAAAAACTCAAAAGCACCCCAAAATCTCTTTAATTAGCCAAAGAATTTGTACTAATATATGCACTTTGTCATTTTAGTAAACTTCTGGCAAAAACCTACTGTAAATCTCACTTTAGTTGGCTTCCAGAATAATATAACTACATGACAATAAATAAATGAATGAGATTTTTAAATTGTATTTGAAATATTAATACTCGGGCTTCTTGTGTTTAATGTTTAAACTTAATAATGCTTTAACTTCTAGTCACAAATTAAGGAGATTCAATTTGAATGCTCAAATGTGACTTCATTCATGTTTAATTAGGCTCGACTTTTCAGATATAAACAAATTGAACAATCAAGCTTCTGATAGGCCTGTCCTCAGCTGAGGATCTAAACTAGAGGTGTACGCAGTGTGGATTGGGTGATTTTTCTATTTCTTTGGTCCGACCTGATGTATTGTGGTCTTGCAGTCCTTAACCCAAGTCTAACCAGATAAACGCCGAAAACTGTTTTATGGTCCATTTGGGTTGGGAAGGTTTTTGCAGTTTGATACTCTTTTTTTTTTCTTTTTTACTTAAGTTGTTTATTAAGTGTTAAATTTTTGTGTATTATTAAAAACTTGGTAGTATATATTTATTATATTTTCATCTATGATTATAGTTTATAGATTCTAGACAGTAAAACTTAATTGAAGTATGTAAAATATAACATGAAAAAGTATTGCTTATTACAAACAAATACAATTCCAACGTGTACAAGTTTAAAACATTGTTAATGAAAATGCATGATTCAAAATATTTTGTATCATAAGTCTTATTATTCTCTGAAGCCACACAATGCTAAAGTATCAAAATAATTCATGACTATAAAATTATAAGTCTTTTGAGCAAAATTTACTATTGTAAAATTTATAATTTTAAATTATTATTAGTTATATGGCATTTGAAAAAATAATCTAACAACATACATTTTAAGTCTTATGTTAAAAGCTATAAATGTATTCTTTAATTTCCACGAAATATCACTTTTTTTTCCTAAGATCTAAGAAAAATTAATTGTTTTCACTTTTTGTTTTGGCAAAATCATCACCAAACTTCATTGAAAAATAATCATGATGCAGTTCGAAATTTACACCAAGAAAACATATAAACCGAAATACAATTGATACTCTAAATTTCTATGAAATAATATGCTAAAATACATAATAAAGACTTGAATTTACAAGATGAGCAGAAATGATGAATTTCTATTAACTTTCTTGAGAGAGAATACAAGTAATGTAGTGAAATTGTTCAGTGAATATAGAGAATACATGAAATGAGTAAAATCCTTTTAAATATGGCCTAATGGCCGATTTCTCTCTCTGTCTTTTGGTGATGATGGGCGTTTTTTGTGTAGTGAGGGGGATATGGAGATCATGTCCCCCATTTTAGGGGAACCCTTATCCTCTCGTCAATTATCCTTCTAGAATTTTTCTTCCATCATTTATCTATCCACATTCCAGCTATCCATTTAATCCATCTAGTAGCTTGCCATAGGAGCTTCCACGTAGCTCATATCTTGAATTCCTCTTAGTGGGCTTTGACCTTGATCTTTCCTTAGATGTCCAATTATCTCATTGGCCCAAGTAATTGATGTTTCTCGGGGCCCAATTGGCACATAAGCCCAAATAACAAGTATGATATTTATGGGTGTATCATAAGTGTCTGATTATAGCTCGACGTGCTGGTTCAATGGCTCAATATGAAAGACGACCTGCTCTACAACTTTTAGTGTTGCATACTTGTTTTCTGGTTTTATGGTAAAGCTGGACCGAAAGTAAGGATGGTTACTCCCTAGGCCTCAACGGATCTCCGATAACTCAACCTCGACTCCTGAATGGTGGCTTAAGGAAGAAGGGCTATCTCACTCCAGCAGGAAAGGAAGAAAGAAGTTTTAAGGGGGCCGTCTTTTGTGGGTAAAGGAATTGGCATAAAATGATTTCTTTTTCCAAACCTGCTGCGACTACCTCTCTTCTATTGTTAATCAAAAGTAAAGGCCCACCAGAGAGAGGCAAGTGCTTTCATGAAGGCGCTTTCAAAAACAAAACAAAAAAGGAAAGAAAAAGGGGCTCTCATCTTTTTGTCGAAATCTCTATAAGCTGAATGATGCACGGTAGTTCATTCACTCCCAGTGCCTACCATTTCTATATACTTTTGAAGATAAAGAGGGAGAGCTAGGAGCTCAATATTAGAAGAGCGCCCTCTCTTTTCTTAGGGAAATCGAGTTAGCTAAGCTGGTTCCCTGTCCTTGACGTATCATAAGTCCCTTTACTCTTGAGATTTTGAAGGGAATTCAAAGTCTTGAGAGTACAAATCTATGTGTGAATTGGAATTTTTTTTTTCAGTTCTTTGGGCCGGGCCGATTCGTGGGCCGAATTCGAGTCCGACCAGCTAGCAGACGGGTCGGGCTAGCAGCTCGTCCAACCTGCCTGGGGGCGGCGGGTTGGCCCACATCCTCCTTTTTTTTTTTTTTGTAATGTCTTCATTTTTCTTGTAGCATAAGGACTCTTGTTTTGTCTCTCTTAGTCTTCCTTTCCAAGTGAATCTCTTCTTTTCCTTCTTTTTTTTGAATTCTCTTTCAATCTAAGAGATTCCAAATCTTTTATCTTTAAAAGATTTGTAAAATCTCCTAGAAATCTTCACTTGCCCTCAAAGCTTCTAACTCTTCCTTTCATCATCAAATTTTCAAAAATTGCAGGCTCCATTACTCTCAAAATTTTCGAAAATTCCACAGCAGTTCTTCCTCGAGTCGATTTTCTTGATTTCTCCTCATCTCTTCAAGCTAGTTTTCTTGTATCATGTATCTTCATCTTTATTTATTTTTACTAACATCAATATAAATTATTAGCAAAAAATTCTTCATCTTCTTCTTTTTTCTCCATTCATAATCGCGTAGAATAAAATGTCATCGTCCACACTAAATAGCACGTTGATTTTGTCCTGCGATCATGACGATTTGATTGAATCATGAACAACTTCTCATCCTCATTGATGTGAAAAAGAAACATCTGGAGATATCATCAAAGTTAAGGCCTCGGAATCCTAGGCTACGACGATGCACGACGGTGTGTAGGCGGCGCACGACGCCGAGGCGGCGATAAGTGGCATGCCGACCGAGGCATCATCCGAATGCCACGACTCGATTACTCGAGCTGAGGAGATTTTGCTTGCTGAGGGTTATCCTTACTACGAAGCTTATTTTTCTCGTTTTCTCGTTTGGACATCCACGAGTTGAGAAAACGATTGCATCTTCCTCCGGGTTATAAAATTTTGGCTCCTTCGAAAGAGGATAGACCTCATAAGTCTCCAGCTAAATTTCTTTGTTTCTTCATTGCTCAAGTTGATGCAGGCTTACGCTTCCCAATATCCTCATTATATGAGGAAATATCAAGGCATTATGAGGTGTCCTTATGTCAGCTATCTCCCAATTCCATAAGCCCCATGGCCACCTTTTACATGGAGACCTCGATCCGGGGCAACTTCCTCAGCTCAAGATTTTTATTCCCTCTGCCAGCTTAAAAAATTACAATCGAGCCTCTTTTACTTCGCAGCTCGCGTAGACGTTCATTTCTTGAAGCATCATTTTAAGACTCACGGCGAATGGAGGCATCATTACTTCTTTATTTCTTCATCTATCCCTTGGAATTTTCCTTATGAATGGGTAGAAAATAGCCCTAGGTACCCCTTTCCTGCATTAAGCATAGGCCTCCGACTCATCATCATATGCTTGATATGTTGAACAAGCAAGTTTATGATATTCAGAAATTGATCTCCGAGAAGCTATTAAAGCATTTTCACCTGAGCTATAAGCATACTTCTCTTCAGGATAACTTAGGTAGAACGGGCTTCCTCATTTTCTTCTTAATGTATCTTTTTTTTATTTTATGTAAGTATGCTTTTTCATTCTTTATGAGTATATCTTCATATTTACTGATTTTCTTGTTTCATGGGACAGGTACCACCATGTTCTGGGCTCTTCTCAAGGGGAAAGCTAATCATCCAGCTTCAGGAGAAATAGTTGGTGCCCCTAAAGAAGGTTCCAAGCTATCCAATGGAAATCGCAAAGCTCCGACTGTTCTTCTTCATCCGTCCTTTGCTAGGCGTGTTGCTGATAAGGGTGATAGAAAATGCGAGGGAGACGTGAAAGGAAGTCCTCACATGAAAGCTAAGGGGAAAGCTCAAGTGCTTCCCAATTCTCATTCTGCTTCCCAGCTATCCCACGACCTCTCCTCTCAGTTGTCCTTAGAAGACATTACTCCTCCAGCTAAGCGATCTCGTGGTTCTTTTGGACGTGAGCCTTCAGCTGTCTCCCATTCTCAAGAGAGAGAGAGAGAGCTGACACCTTCCTTCTTCCTGGGTGCCAACAAAAAGATAACTGGTTATCAACTATGGGCATGATTTCTTCACGCTATCGTCAATACTTGAATGATCTTTCCGACGCCACTCTCATGGAAGACTTCACTTTTGCCACCATGCAGATATGCTCCCATTCTTTACTTTCATAATTCATTAATAGTGGTAGTAGCTTTCTTCATTGTTACCACTCCTTGTGCTATGGTTAGCTTTGATTTTTATACTTTTTCCTTGTTTTTCTTTAATAGGCGAGTATGTTGGGCAACGACATGATGGGTCAACTTCGCCACATGCTCTTTACTTCTCTTGAGACTTCTAAGAAGTTGAATGAGTGGGAGAAGTAATTCCTTTTCCTGACTAGCAATTTGACTAAGGAGCGTGTCTTGAGGAACGAGCTAGCATCCGAGCTTGAAAATTTGAAAAAAGATCATATCCGTGAGATCGAGCAAGCTTGCCAAGCAGCTCGAACGAAAGATAGTGAAGAGGATGTGACAAAATTCTCCCACTCCATAAAGGGGCTTACTTTAATGGAGGGCAACTATCAGCGCCTTCATGAGGAATTTCTGAAGTCCCCCTAAGTTCAAAGAGTTATTGATTGAGCCTGCCCTTCAATATAATTATCATGGATTCCGCTCATGCTTGAAACAAGTTGTGGGGGCAAAGCATCTGCTTCCTGATTCAGACTTTTCTTCCTTCAAGAGAAAACTGGTTTGGACGATGCGCCAGAGCCTGGTGAGGCGGCACCAGTATTCTTTATGCTAGCTGTTGGGAAAGCTGATGAACTAGCTGGCGTCGATGCTAAAAATAGCGTTGGGGAGCAAGCTGATGAGATCGCCACTAAGGATGCTACTTTAGGGGTTGATCCACCACAGCTAGCTGATGAGGGTGTCGATGAGGACGCTCTTCTGGAAGGCCAAGTGGTTGCCGATCCCTTCTTTGAGGCAAAAAATGAGCTATCCACCCTCGAGAATTCTGAGGTGCTTGGCGAGGCCGCTCTTTTATAGATATTTCCTACATTTCCTTCACAAAACTATTATTGTTTCGCATTTTATTATATATTTTTTCCTTGGATATTACTTTTGATTATGCTACTTTGGTTACACATATTTTGTCTTTGAATACAGTATCTTTCGTATTGCTTATTTATGATTATCGATACCATGCTTTATGATATACGAAGATAATGAAATAGATGTATTAGACTTGGCACATAGATGATGAAATTCATTAGTCTATGATTGACAATATCATGCCATATGTAATATGCCATAAAAATTAGCAAAGGTACCACCTTTAACACACAAATGATGAAATGTCAACACTTAGTAGCTTGTATGTTTATGATAAATGTTAAGACATGCAATCATTTGAAAATGTATATGAATAACTTGGGACATAGTTACCCCAGAATGTAATATATGACATAATTTGGCTTTGCACTTCTTTTTCATTTTTTTCCCCGACAAAGCGCACGACTTGTTTCTTGGGCCTTTCAAGGACTTTTCTTCTTGGCCTTTTTGCAGGACTTTTATTCTTGGGCTGATCTTTCACAGTGCTTTTTCGCACTTGTCTTTTTTCTTCCTCTCATTGGAGAGTGAATATTTGACAAAGCACAGAACTTGTTTCTTGGGCCTTTTAAGGACTTTTATTCTTGGGCCTTTTGCTAGACTTTTATTCTTAGGCTTGATCTTTTACGGGGCTTTTGCGCTTGTCATTTTTTCTTCCTCTCATTGGAGAGTACACATTTTTTTTCTTTTCCTCTCATTAGAGAGTATGTACATATATATATACATTTTGCAAGAACATATTGTATAGATGATCACATAAAGATATATATCCAACAAGAGCATAGTATACATCTTCCATCATTGATGTACTATATCGATCACAATATCCTTAGATGAATTGAGTAAGCCATATATAAAGACACAGTAAAAAGCATAATATGACATTGACTTCAACTTTGCACATCATGAACTTGAGCAACAATGATATGCAACCAATTTTGAGCATATGAACCAATTGTTAGGTTTATGTCCTCAAATGCCATAAGAGGATTAGAGAAAGAAACGACATTATGAAATTGTAATTGTTTTTATTCTTTTAATAAAAGGCATTTTTGTTGTTTACTATTATATTGACATTTATATATTGTAATCATCTATAAGTCCATGAACACAAGAGCTAACTCTCTAAGGCACTAGAGGAGTTCAATACTTGTGTACTAAAATGGTTTGCAAGTCAAGGGTTCCCAAATGGGCATTGGAAATCATCAAGACTTATATGATATGAGTTTTGACAAGAGAAGTGTCTATCAATCACTAGGAAGTAGTGAAGAACTCATATTATAGGTGCATTCATGGAGTTAGTGGCACTCAGACATGACTCGCATCGATTCTGTCACATTGGTTTTCACTCTTTGACAGTCAATGACAGAATTGATTAAATTGTAATAGGTGTGTCAGAACTTTGGACCTGAGGAATCGAGTTGAAGATGTAATTGTGACATTAGGTTTGTCATTAGAATAGTTAGACCCAATTCACCCTTTGGTGGGGTCAACCTCGAACTGCAACCTAATGAGCAAGTAGTAGTCTTAACTGATATCCAAGATGGGATTCGTTCCCTCGAAGGTGAACGAGGAATTATCTTATGCATTTATAAGTAAGTTAGATCTTAAAGTCTTTGTCCAAAGCATTCACTGATCTAGACTTATTATAAATATAGCATAGAGTCGAGTTTATGAGTTTGACCTGAACCATGACTCTCACTTGACCGAGATAAGGAAACGAAGAGTTTGTATTCACACAGTATTTACAATATGAAAGGTAAAATGATCCAATCATTTCATCTTATTTGGGATACGATGTGGGCCACTCGACTGGCTAGGTGCAACCCACATACAATGGAATCCTTCCATTGCCAAATATAGATGAAGCTAAGAGTCACGCTTAAAAAGGAAAGATCGAAAGAAAATAGAGTATATTTCTTGTAGTAATATTTTAAGTATTGGATACTTAAAATTAATTAAATGGAAGTAATTATTTGAAGATATAAGTTAATTCATTTATACTTTAGTTAATGTATTATCTCTTGGAGAAATAAAATTAATTAAATATCTCATCTATTATTTAATTAGATTAATTAATTGGATTGAATTAATTAATTAAATAAAGGATTGAACCGAGCTCAAATTGTTGCACCAAGAGGTGCACCATGACAGTGTAGGGGCGGCTACTAGGCATCCTACATAGGCTATTTTGAGCCCAAAGTTATAACTTAAGTGATATAAATATATCATATTAGTTAATACCTAGATAATAACATTAGTTACACACTTGAGCCACAAGAAAAAAACCCTCCTTCTCTCTTCTCTCTAGGCGTCAACCGCTCTGCCAAGAGGAGAAGAATTTTTCTGTTTGAGTTTTTTTTCGACGAGACAATTTAGAGGCAGCACTTTTGGACTAATCGGATTATCAATCTATCAGCCAGATCAGTTCTCGAAAACTTTGAAGAATTCGAAATTCGGTGATTCTCCAACCACTTTGCTACAACTGGTAAAGTGTCAATATCTCTATCATAGATACGCCTGAGAAAACCCTGGGATTGATCCTGTATTAGAAAAATTCAAAAATTTTAATTATACCGTTTCCGCTGCGTTTTAGTTTATTTTTCCCAACACCAATGATATTTGAAATAAGCATAATACAAACAAACATAATTGTAAATCCTACTCAAGATAAAGTTGATGGGAAAGCGGTCAGCCCCCGGGGATAATCGATGGACACAGCGGAAGCGAAAAATGATATTTTTCAAAAATAAACAATCAATGTCCCCTAAACAAGGGCTAGGTTGACATGGTACCATCGAATTTACCGAAAACTAACAAGGTGGTTTTCGCGTGTTTATGTCATTGATGAAATTCAGCAACTAATCTTTTTGGATTTCGTCTGCCTCGATTTCGGTTTGCTTCAATGCTCCAGATGTCGGGTCTTTACGGTATATCCAAACCTTAGTTCGTACTATCGATTCGTTTTATCAGTGCTAGCAAACGACTATTCAAACTTTTGGCTTATGGAGATGAAGGGTGAAAATTATTTCTTGTCTTTTTCGTACTCAACACATGAATTACTCAACACATGAATTGAAAGAATATTACAAAAGAGTTTGAAGAGAGAGAGAAAGAAATTCACACCACCTTAACTTGTGAATTGTCAATTGATCAACTTAACAAATATTATAAAATATATATATATATATATATATATATATATATGTATGCACCACACGGCACACACATCACAACTTACATGCCTTAATAGGCGTCTAACATATATACATATATAATAAATATATTCACATAATTAGCCACATGCTAATTAATAAAAGGTAAGTATTATAATATTAATATATATATATATATATATATATGTTTATATATAGATGATGCACAAATGCACGCCACACACATACATATACACGCTTTCGAGTGTATCTGTATATGTGTGTGTATATATACAAGATATATTATATATTAAATAATTTTTCTTTCCTTCTTTTTTTTTTTTTTTTTGAACAAAAAAGAACCTTCATATTACTTAGCGAAGCTTACATAGTAGAGAACCATACAAATTATCTTTAACCATCCTAGTCTGAGATAACTTAATATCATTATACAAAATACTTCTTAACCCGGCCGAGCATTCAAGATGGGTCCTGATGCCAAAATGTGCAGCAGCTTCTTTAGCAATGTAATCTGGGGACTGCGGCACTCTTGATTTCCCTATAGCCAAAAGTGATGCATACTTTCTCTCTTCTTAATCTCTCTTTTCTTAGTTAATTGTATCATCCAATCAACCAACTAGATTTTTTATATATTTGAAATCATTCCCAAATATATAAGATCTATCTAAATATATATCCATATAAGATATTTCCATATAACTAATTAGTCAATTAATCAATTAAATGGATCTTACCATATATATTTAGATATATACAATATTGTGTATATATATATGTGTGTGTGTGTGGACTTGGTGAGCAAGATAAAATCCTTCCACCATGTACGCATATATACACGCCTATATAAATATATATAAAATATTTTCTCTTTCATATATTAATTTATTAGACCACTAATTAAGTAATTAGTCTTTCCCAATTTAATATTCCAATATATATATATATATATAATATTTTCTCTTTCATATATTAATTAATTAGACCACTAATTAATTAATTAGTCTTTCCCAATTTAATATTTCAATATTAAATTACAAGACTATTATTAATTAAGACCACTTAATTAATTAATTTCTTTTTCCCGATTAATTAATTTTATTTAATTAATCTCTCCATTAATTCACAAATAATTAACTTAGCCAATAGGTACTACACTAAGTTAAGTGTGTGACCCCTTAGGCTCATTAACAAGCTAACAATAACTCCTTTCTCATAGGCTGAATTAATTATCCAAATAATTAATTAGGTCTTGAATTAATTCACCATATTAATTCAAGACACTTATTGGTCATGGATCGATGTCTAGCAATGTCGTCATGACTTCCTAGATATTAATGATAAAAGCAAACCTTTCCAGGTTACGACCTTCATGTGAGTCGAATCCCTACATCTTTTTCCCGTCTAAAGTCTAGGATATGGCGACGGTTGAAACCTAATAATCTCAAAAGCTATGACTATGTCGGAAATACTAATGATCCAGTCTTCTAAGCAGGGATCACCAATTCCTCTTTTAAGACATTGCTCCGGAGGCTTATATTGATCATTCAGAGTTTACTCAACAACATAGAAAATTCCAGGCTATCAGCTCTGGATGGATCCCATATCCAATGCCACCAGTTCCACTATACACAACATATGCCGCCATATGACTCTCCTGAAATGCACACCTTATATCTAAGTAAAGTGGGTAGTATCCTTTCCACTGACATCTCAGGTGAAAGGATTAATCTTATACTACGGAACCGAAGACTTCTAGTTCGATCAGAACTAAAGGTGTCAAACGGGACTAAAGGGCCGGATTTATCCGTCTCGTTAGGCCTCTTTATTGGTGTGAGGCCGAATTGATACGTCATTTTAGTTAAAGGGGGTGGGGCCGATCCGGCCCCTTTAGGTCCCCTTTACTAAGGGAACGGGACTTACATGGGACAGGGACCTTAAGGGGCCGTAAAGAGACTCCCAAAATTGAATCACCTTTGGGCAATGAGTTTTTATTATTATTATTTGTGCATTTGTTTATCATTTCATTTCAATATTTATCTAGTGAATTTTTTTTTTGATTCTTTCATTTATTTTGGCTATATATAAAAATAGTCATTTTAGTAATTACATTTATTACAAAGTAATATAATCGACTAGGTTGTACAAATACAAAGTAATACAATTACAAAATACAAATATAAAAAAGTACATATTAATTAAGAATATTAATTTAAAATTCGTTATTCATAACGTCCATTATATCGTCCCCGACATCTGTCATTGGATATATTCCCGATCCGCCGCCATATTCATAATCCACATTTAGGGCCTCATAGTAGTTATCCCCGCCGTCATCCGTTGAATCATCATCTGGTGCATGGTCTTCCCCGTCTAAGTTGGGCTCATCTTCGCTTGATTCATCATCCTTGAAAGTGGGTGGAATATATTTGGCACCATCTCTTTGAAGCTCTTTTTCTCTCCATACTTGATCAAGCCAATCCTTGTACAGGATGCACGTTTTCACCTTTTTTGGGGTCATTCGTGATCTTTTGTCCGTTATTGTCCTATCACCTGCACTAAAACAACTTTCCGAAGCTACGGTAGACATTTGGACTGTTAGTATATCACGAGCAATAGTCGTCAAAATAGGAAACCTCTTTCTGTTATTGTTCCACCACCCTAATGTATCATTACATTCATTAGTAATTTCTTCAATACTATATTTATATATTTTGTTCGACCCACTAGTATCTGACGTCTTGTTGTTTTTTTCATTGGACAAAAGACCCGGATAAAGAGATGAAGGTCTTTTACCAGAACTAGTTGAAGTAGAACGTTGATTAGAAGTTGATTTGTTTGTGATATACCATGAAACTATAGATGATAGCAAATTTTCAACTCTTGAAACTTCGTAATCTACATCTACGCCTACATAATAATATTTAACTAAATAATTACAACCTCTGATGTTGCACCTCGGATCAAATATAGCCCCTAGAATTACTACACTAGGAATATTATTATAATATTTAAGCCATTTAATTTCCATATCGCATATGTTTTCTTCTACATTATCATTATTCCTATGTTGTTTAAACATTCTAGCAATAAGAGTCATATGACCAAACACAATATCACAAGTAGGATAATAACAACCGGACAATAATTTAGTAGCATTACGAAAAACTTCTAATAAAGGAGCAATTACATGAATGACATCCCAATCTTCATCTACTATATAATCCAGATCATTTGCATCCTTTTTAAAATGTTGGTTACATATTTGATTTGTTGAATTGTTGTGTACTTTTACTAGACGATTCAATATGAGTTAGGCAATGTCTAATGATATTTATATGTTTTTTTAGCTTACTCAAGCCATCCTTAACACAACGATGCACAACGTGACAAACACAATTAACATGAAAACATAAACCATCTAACATGGGATTTAACCCATGTGTTAAATAATGTATAGCCGAAGTATTATTAGTTGCATTATCTAAAAAACACTCATAATTTTATCACTAATCCCCCAATAACTAATACATCTAATTATAGCATTTGCAATTATTTTTCCCGTGTGTGGATGTTCGAGCTTTTGAAAATCAATAATTCTTTTTTGTAGAAATAATTTTTCATCAATCCAATGGGCGGTCACACAAATAAAATGAGACGCATCCCTACCTTGCCACATATCCGACGTTAAAGAAACTTTTGAGGATAACGTATCAAAAATTCCTTTTAAGCTTACAACTTCTTCTTCAAATTGTAAATTAGCATATTTCAAACATGTGTTCCTTGATATACGCTTAAATTGGGGTTGAAGACATTTTTGTATAAAATTTTGCAACAATATGATTTTCGGCAAATGAAAACGGGAGTTCGGCTTGAATGCATAACCTAGCCATACCTCTTTTCATGACCTCTTCCTCGTAAAGAAAATTTTCAAATGTATGTGGTGCAATAATGTCTAAGTTTGAGTTATCCTTCAATTCTATTAAGAGTTGTTCATGTTGCGGGTGATGTTCTTTAACATGTTTTTTTTTACCACTTGTCCCGCCCAATTTAGACGAGTGTGCAAAAGTTGATTTATCACAAAACTTACATTGGTAATGAGTTTCACTAATTTGTTTCATAAATGGCCAAACATTACTTGTTTTTTTTTCTATTCACCGGTTTAGTAGTTGAAGATGCAACATTGTGTGTTCGGGGTTCATTTACAAACATAGTAGGGTTTTCATGCTCATTTGATGGTGTATCAAAACAATCGGGTGTGTTTTCGGGACGTAAATAATTTTGGGTCTCGGTTCCTATTTGATCGACAAAAAGTTGGTTTTCCTACGACTACGAGAAGTACTTGAATTAGGAATAGAGTTCATATTTTACGACTACGATACAAATAAATACACAATTATAAATAAAAGTAGTAATCGATAAATAAATTGAATGATAAAAGTAAAGTGAATGTTACCAAACGTCGAATTGGATAATAGTAGTAATTGGATATCTCCTTCACGTCGAATTTGAACACTTTGCACTTTCCGACTTCTCCTTTACGGATGGATTTCTCTTTCGCCAATCGTCGAACAAATTATAAATTTCTCCTTCAATTTCCAATTTGCAAATAATAAAATGTAAGGTGTATGAATATTGGATAATAGTATTAATTGGATGATAAAAGTAGTGGAAAAATTAAATAGTAAGGGGATAATAATAAGTGTACTAAAATTAATAGGAATATAAAAAGTTTAAGAATTGAAATGAATTGGATGAAGATGGGTGAATAAAATTGGAATGGAGTTGAGGAATTTATAGAAGATTAATAAGATAGCAAAAATAAATAAAAAGAGGAAAAGGAACATGTTGCTGTGCATCGGCCAGAAATAATTCTGGTCGTTACACAGCAAAGCAATTCTTTGCACAAAAGTGCAAAGAATTGCTAAGTGCTAATGGTCAGCAATTTGCTGACCATTAGGCAACGGTCAAAATTTTGACCGTTGCAGACTATTAATTTTTTTACAATTTTTTTTTTATAATTTTGGTTTTTGAAAAAATATATTAAAAAAATAAATAATATTGTTAACGGGTCGGGCCGGCTGGGCCCATTAGGCAAGTCCCTTTAAAGGCCTTGTCCCTTTTAAGGCTTGCCTCTTGTCCCCTTTAAGGCTTGCCTCTTAAGGGGACAAAGTCTTATATGGGACAAGGTCTCAAAGGGCCTTAAAGGGGACTTAAATGGGTCGTCCCCTTTAAGGCCCGTTTGACACCTTTAATCAGAACCAACGATATGTCCTTGCGGCGTCATTCAGTTTCATACTTCTCCAAAGTATAAATCTCCATATATACACTGACCCAGCGGGTCATTGTCTAAGGAACAAGACACTCTCCCATTTGAGAGTGACATATACAGACAAGTCTTGGTGAGACAATGATATCCTTTATCTTCTTGTCTCTATGACTTGGAACGGAATTAAGGATTGCAACCCTTGAGAGTGTTTCATAGTCACACACTATTTCCCTTGCTTTATGTAATCCAAAGGGATCTTTATCTAGACTATATAAGCAATTACGATAAATACAATACCAAACAGGTTTGATATTATGTGAAAGACAAGACTGTCATAGCGTTTATGTTCCAGTGATTAAGCCAACAGATGGCTCTCCGAGCATATAACACTATCAAAAGTGACTAGAATGAATAATCAAATAAAGAATCGAAAGAGTAACCAACTCCTTATAGGTCAGGTTTTGAATATTTCAAGGCCCCGACAGCTTTTTGCCATCCACATCTTCCAGCATATAAGCTCCACCACTTAGGATTTGGACAAACTTGTAAGGTCCTTCCCACTTAGGCCCCAGCATACTTATAGGTTTCAGCACATCAGCTCTCCTGAGTATCAGGTCTCCCACTTTGAAGTGGCGATCTACAACCTCGCGATTGTAAGCTTTAGCAATCCTGTAAGCTTTAGCAATCCTTTGCTTATACTTGGCCATTTTTAGGTAGGCTATGATCCTAGCTTCCTCTATCACATCCAGGCTTTCTTTCTTCAGGAGTTCATTTTTCTCCGAATCGAAATACTTGACGCGATGTGACATCATGCTGACTTCGGGAGGTATTACCGTATCCACTCCGTATACTAGGCTATAAGAAGTGTCCTCGGTAGTGATGCGGGGCGTGGTCCTATATGACTATAGTGCACTTGGAAGCTCTTCTACCCATGAGCTTCTTCCTCGCTGTAATCTCATCTTTAAGCGTTTCATCAAAATTTTATTGATCACCTCCACTTGTCCATGCACTGTGGATGTCCCACAGCCGTGAACAATTGTTTTATTCCCATACTTTGGCACCAATCTTGTATTTTGGCTCATTGGAATTGTCTGACACAATCTCCTTGGGTATTCTAAACCTGAAAATCACAAACTTTTTTAGAAATTTCATTACCTCATTTTCAGTTATTTTTGCTAAGGGCTCAGCTTCCACCCATTTGATAAAGTAGTCAACAGCTACAAGCAAGAATTTTTTCTGCCCCATGGAAGTTGGGAATGGTCCCACTATGTCTACCCCTCATCTAGCAAATGGGTAAGGTGAGCTCATATTTTCCATTGGCTCCGCAGGTTGGTGGTATAGCTCAACGTGTACTTGACAGTATTCACACTTTCGTACTAGGTCCCTGGCGTTCGCTTTCACAATAGGCCAGTAGTAACCATCTCGAAGGGCTTTGGCCATGATAGTTGTTGCTCCCGCATGGTTGCCACACAGGCCTTCATGAATTTCTTTCAAGACATGTAATCCTTCCTTCCTCGAGAAACAGCTCAGGTAAGGATGTGGGAAAGATCTCTTCTATGGTATATCCTCCAAGATGAGTGATGTGTGTGAGAAGCACACCAATGATAATATGTGATATATTATATGAGAATATAGTATAAAGCACAAAAATGATAGTAAAAATGACACAAGATGTACGTGGTTTGGCTAAAATATGACCTACGTCCACGGGGTAAAAAGAGTCGATCCTTTCATTAGTGATTGGAGTTGATACATATACAAGTTTGTGATGAATTAGGTAAAAAAGGTAAGTCAACTTATTCCTAAATGTACATTGGAAAGTAGAATAAATCATGATCCTTCCATCTTAATTAGTGAATCTGCCAGCATGATCTCCGCAAGTCCGTGTATGGTAAGTATATCACTTAATTGATTCTTGTCGGATCTTGCTCCAATCTTGCCTTATATAGAATGCTCCACCTGTGCAGGTCAGGGCTGATTGAACCTCCAGTAGGACAGACTTGAATGTAAGATCTTCTAGAAGAATCCGAGCCCATGATGCCATTGGGCTTAGGCCCATAAAGTATTGGACTATTAGCTTGGCCCAAAGACCTATTTCAACCCACATCAATGAGGAACCTCAAAGTTGTGCGCTGCATCCTCATAACTTCTTGTTTATCTTCTGGGAGCGTTCCTTGTTGCAGATAGCTTATGATAGGGAGCCTCCAGTCGTCCCCTTCAATTAACAGGTTCACTTCCTTCATCTCTATTGCGCTCGGCATCGATCTGTTAGGGATGGTAGCATCAGAGCATGAAAAATAAACAAGAAATAATAAATCTAAGCCTAAATATGAAGATGAAAATACAAGGATTTAACATGGTTCGACATAACTTGTCTATATCCACGAGCCAACCTAGACTACATCTTTATTTCTCAATGAGTACATCCATGAATTACAGGAAGAGTTCTCATATTTATACTAGTGGAGAAGACCTAAACCCTAACAAATTAGGAAAAACAATCCTAAACAACTAAGGAATAATTCTTAACACAATTGGAAACAATTCCAATCAAATTAGGACTCAAAACATGCCAAAAATCCGCCCAAATACTAAAATCTGTCGAAAAAATGCGTTGTCAGCGCGCTGCCGCGCCCAGGCGTCACCCTTCTGTCTGGGGCGCCAAGGCGCCATCAAGGTGCCATGCATGGCGGCGCCTGGGCTCCACAATCAGTGACGCCGCTCCCTGACTTCAATTTTTGACTCCTTTTTATCCTTTTGTGATCCCGGTCAACCCCGACACTTCTTGGCTCTATTTTGGCTCCTCTTTTTGACCTTATTTTTTATCCGACTCAACCAAACCCATCAATCTCCTACTTGGAGACTGATCAAAATAACCCGAACTCAAACTTGAACCACCACTTCACTTTTCCTAAGTGAACCTTAGTCTAGTCGACACATCCCCAAACCCAATGGAGATAAAATCCCGAGACCTCTCCATGTCTTATCAATTCATTCGTCCTCTAGTGTCACCCACTTGACGAACTCTCACTGTGAACATCGTTCCCTCTCTTTGAACCCTCGCCACTACCTTATTCTTTTGGTGATCAGCCAACTCCTAAATATCATGGCATATCCATCTCGGTTCATCTGACCCTCGGATATAGGTTACTCTAAAACCCGAACATGCCACAACCCAAATCGCCTCGATCAACTCGTCCACTGACATCTTTCCACCAATGACTTTTTCAATGGCAATCTCATATCCATCACATATCTACTCTCTGCCTTTGCATAAGCTATATCTGATCCATCCACCAACTCGATCTTTCAATGGCTAACTTGGGCCACTGACATATCTACTCGAGCTCCCACTGCACGAGCTATGTCACATCCCTTTGGCAATAAACACGTTGCTCTGCGAATTTACCTACCCAGTTTTCGCATCCTGCCACCATGACTTCCGACTCCACGGTCAACCCCTCCCGGCATTGCTTTCCGTCTTCATGGTTTCTCTCTACGTGGTCATGCATCCAAAAACCTGCCCTCTGGTCCCTCGACTACAAGTCTCTACCCTCTCGGTTACCGATTCTATCATTCTGACCTCTGGCTCGGTGGATTTGCTTTCTTGGCACCATAGCTCCGCCCCCTGGATCTCTAGAAACTCGTTCATCCCTCTCGGAAACACTGATTTGCTCTCTAACCTCTGGCTCTACGGATCTACCTCCGGCTCCACAACTGCTCCCACTGGCTTCGTGTCTACCCATCTAGAAACACAAACTTGCCTCTGCTGCTGCAGATCTGCCTATCTGCTGGCACCACGATTTTTCAACATTTTCTCGTTAACGTTCAACGGGATTACTCTTCTTTGGTTGACGATCTCATCCTTCTCTGTCATCTTCTCCGGCTTCACCACGACCTCAATTCATGCTTCTCTGCAACAAAATCGTCAAGTTTGATTACCCTTCCATCTCCTACCATCTCTCCCACAATAAAATCCGCGTTTAAACAAAAATGTTTTCCCATAGACCTAGATCTAAGACGTCTCCTAAATCTACAACTTATAGCTCTGATACCAATTGTTAGGGATGGTAACATCAGAGCATAAAAAATAAACAAGAAACAATAAATCTAAGCCTAAATATGAAAATACGAGGATTTAACATGGTTCGGCATAACTTGCCTACATCCACGAGCCAACCTAAACTACACCTTTATTTCTCAATGAGTACATCCATGAATTACAAGAAGAGTTCTCATATTCAAACTAGTGGAGAAGACCTAAACCCTAACAAATTAGGAAAAACAATCCTAAACAACTAGGGAATAATTCCTAACACAATAGGAAACAATTCCAATCAAATTAGGACTCAAAACATGCCAAAAATCTGCCAAAATATTAAAACCCGTTGAAAAATGTGATGTCAGCGAGCTGCCCGCGCCCCGCCACCCTTCTGTCTGGGGCGCCTAGGCGCCACCCTTCTGTCAGGGGCGCCATAAGATCGTGGCGCCGCTCCCCGACTTCAATTTTTTGACTAATTTTTATCTTTTTACCATCCCGGTCAACCCCGACCCTTCTTGGCTCTATTTGGCTCCTCTTCTTGACCTCATTTTTTTTCCGACTCCACTAAACTCATCACAATCTTATGGTTATATGTCGAGTGTGACAATCCATTAGGGAGTTCGCTAAACAAGCTAAGTAGTCCGCCTTATTGTTCTCCATTCGAGGTATTTGATGTATCTTAAAATTCTTGAACTGACTCCTTCGTTCCTCTATCTTTCTCAAGTATTTCACCATCGCAACTCCTTAGCTTCGTACTGTCCCTCCACTTGACATACGGCAAGTTGAGAATCAGATTATACCACGAGGTGCTTGGCACCCGCCTTTAGAGCCATCTTCATGCCAGCTATCAGCGCCTCATACTTGGCTTTATTATGAGAGGCTCGAAACTCAAACTTCACCGCATATTCCAATTCGTTCCCCTCCGGAGTGGTTAGCACTATTCCAACTTTACTTCCCATTTTGAGGTTGCTGAGCCTTCCACATGCAGTGACCACATTTCCTTGATGTTTTCAATGGAAGACGTCTCCGCAATAAAGTCAGCTAGTGATTGAGCTTTTATGGCCGACCTAGGGACGTATAATAGGTCAAATTCTCTTAGCTCTGCCTCTACTGCCCACTTGATCATTCGTCCCGACACCTCTGGTCGCCCTAGTATTTGCTTTAAGGGGTGATTTATGCAGACTTCTATGTTATGTGACAAAAAATATGGCTAAATTTCCTCGCAGTGGTAACTAAAGAAAATGCCACCTTCTCTATCTCCATGTATCTAACCTCCTCACCTCTAAGGGCTCTGCTCACATAGTACATTGGCTTTTGTTCTTTTCCATTTTCCTTTATAAACACTGAGCTAACAGCATGCTCTGAGATTGACAGGTACAAATATAACGGCTTTCTTTGCTCTGACTTGGTAGTAAGGGCAAGGTGGAGAGATAGGCCTTCAGGTGCTCAAAGGCTATTTGGCACTCCTCGTTCCAGGAAAATTGACTCGCTTTTCTGATAACCTTGAAGAAAGGTAAGCTTCGATCTCCCAGCTTTGAGATGAAAAGGCTTAGAGCAGCTATCCTGCCAGTGAGCTCATGTACTTCATTTCTATTGGCTGGAGGTCTTATTCCTGGATAGCTCGCGTCTTTTCAGGGTTAACTTCAATCCTCTTCTCAGTTACCAGGTACCCTAAGAACTTCCTAGTTCTAACTCCGAAGGCGCACTTCAATGGATTGAGCTTCATCTTATATTGCCTCAACACGTCAAAGGTTCTAGCCAAGTCTTCTATGTGGTCCTGGGCCTTGAGGCTCTTTACCAGCATGTCATCCACATAAACTTCTAGGTTTCAGCCAAGTTATCTTCGAAAGATTTTCTCCATGAACCGCTGATACGTTGCCCTGGTACTTTTGAGGCCAAAAGGCATTACCACGTAGCAGAAAGCCCCAAAAGCAATAATGAAGCCGACTTTCTTATGGTCTTCAGGGGATAAGGGTATTTGATGGTAGCCCTGCGAGGCATCCATCAAACTCAATAGCTCATACCCTGAAGTCGAGTCCATCAACTGATCTATCCTAGGTAAAGGATAACAGTTCTTCTTGCATGCTTTGTTGAGATCTCTGAAGTCTATGCATATCCTCCACTTATTTCCTCCTTTTGGCACAAGGACCACATTATCTATCCATTCAGGAAACTGAATCTCCCTTATATGTTTAGCATCTAGCAGCCTCTTTACCTCATCTTGTATGATCTTATCTTTTTCTGGCCCAAAATGTTGCCTTTTTTGTTTAACTGGCTTAGCTATCGGGAGCACATTAAGGCAGTGAACAGTCTTCACGTGATCAATGCCCACCAAGTCTTCAGCTGACCAGAAGAAGACATCCGCGTAATCCCGGAGTAGCTAGGTCAGTCAGGATGCCAACTCAGGTTCAAGCTAGGAGCCTATCTGGGCCACCTTAGAGGGATCATCTGGCACAAGCTCGATGGCTATCAGCTCTTCCACTGGCTTGGCTTTAGCTTGTATATATACGTCCTTCCAATTTTCCTTGATGGCCATAACCTCTTTATCCTCATCATCAGGATCTCTTCTTTAGTCTATCTCTATGTAAGTCTGTTTCTTACTTGTCTTAATGGATTCTATGTAACACTTTCAGCCCGTATACTGGTCTCCTCTAATCTCCCTTATGTCTTCTCGTACAAGGAACTTCATCTTCATGTGGTAAGTTGAGATGATTGGTTTGAATGTGTTCAACGCTGGCCTTCCCAGTATGGCATTGTAGGCCGAATGGGGTATCCACAACTAGAAACTTGATCAATTTGGTCTTTCTCCAAGGTGACTCTCTTAGTAAGAAGGACAAGTGTATTTGTCCCATAGGGCGAATCACCTCTCTAGAAAATCCAAAGCGTGTTGTATCCACCAGTTCCATCTTGACGTCTCCCAAGTCCATTTGTTGGAGGGCCACACAGAATAGCACGTCCACTGAGCTCCTAATGTCTATGAACACACGGCTGACGTCATAGTCCGCTATGGTAGCTGTGATCACCCAAACATCATGATGGGGTGGTGTAGCTAATGGTCGTCAGCTGGGCCGAACTGTATAAGAGGCGTAGCATCAACAGATGCTACCTCTTCAGCTATCTCCAATTTGATCGGCTCAGGGAGAGCTCGCACATAAGTTCGCCTAGCTCTATGGGAATCTCCATAAGTGGGCCCACCAGCTATCATGTGGGTAGCCTTGCGTGAACCACTAGATCCTACAGGCTTCTCATTATTTCCCGGCTTACTTCTGGTGCTTTCTTGAGAGTGCATCTCTATAGTAGCCTTATAATTAGGAGATGAAGGGTTCCTTTCAAAAAGTCTTGTACTCTTCTCCCGATATTTACATATAAGCTCCTGTAGATGCCCACTTTCAATTAGTCACTCTATTTCGTTTAGCAAGTGACTACATGAGTTGGTATCGTGCCCGTAGTCTTTGTGGAATTGACAGTACTTATCCAACTTTGGATTAATTGGTCCCAGCGTCAACCTTCTGGGCCACCTAATAAGGCTCTTGTCCTCCACTGCCATAAGTGCCTGGGCAGGTGTGACTTTCAAATGCGCATACTGGGCATACCAATGGCTATCGCCTCTATTTTTGTGTGTTACAGGGGGCCTTCTAGAGGTTTGCCCTGCGCCTTTCTTATCCTTGGGCGCCTTTTTAACTTCAGCCTCCTTCATTCTCACAGCTTCCTCCATATTTATATATTTCTCCGCTCTAGCTAGAAAGTTGTCAAAGTTGGTAGTCGGCTTCTTAGCTAGAGACTAAAAGAACTCTCCATCACTTAACCCTTGGGCAAAAGCATTAGTCAGCACTTGCCAAAGGGACCTCGAGAGCAGCAACATTAAATCATTGTATATACTCCCTGAGCATTTTAGTGGCTCCCTGGTGCATGTTGAATAGACTGAAAGAGGTCTTTTGATACTTCTTGTTGCTCGCGAACTATTTTAGGAACATCAAACTGGATTCTTCAAAGGAATTGATGGAATTCGGCATCAGCTAATTGAACCATTGTTGTGCAGCTCTGGTTAATGTGGTTAAGAAAGTTCGACACTTTAATTCCATCAATATACTGGTGGAGCAGTGCACAGTTCTCAAACTTTCCCAAGTACTCCATAGGATCAGCGGATTTATCATATTCCGTGATATTAGGAGCACGGAAGTTATGAAGTAGCTCCTCTGCTAACACTTGGGGGCTAAAAGGGACTCCCTTGGGTAAGAGTGGCAGGCTTCCTCCGAGGCGCTGTCTCATTTCTTCTCGTAGACTTTCAAATCTTTCCATCATCTCTGTTTGAGGCATCCCCATAGGTCCCATATTTTGAGAACTTCTCCTGGTGGGATTATCTCTTCTTTCTGGAGCGTTCATCCCCACGACATTGTGATAAGTACCCCTTGTGGCAGGGATTGGAGAGCTATTCTAGATCCCAAGAGCCTGGGGTGTCGTTAAAAGTTGCTTAGCTGCAGGTACTTGCACAGGGAATGACATTTCAGACACAGCTGGTTGGAATGCTAGCGAGAATGCTGGTGGAAATACTGGACGGAAAGCTCCCGGTATGTAAGCCATAGCTTCCATAGGCGGATAAAAAAACCTTCCTAAGACAGCTGATGGGAACATCGGCGGGACAGCTCCAGGTATGCTCGCCATTGCTCGGGGATTGGTGTCCTGCATGGCCGAGGTTACGGTGGTGGCAAAGATGCATCCCCATTGATCAACTAGCTGGTGTTCGTTTCCCGGTGGTGTCATGTTTGGCCAAACGCTGGGGAGCACCGGACGCATGTACGCTAGCTGAAGAGCACTCCCTCCCACCATATAGCTTGGGGAGATGTCTCTAGGTACAACCAGCGTGGGCTCCCGCCTTCCTCATTCCGCCTGATGCTCCTCATTTTTTGCGGGTCCGCTCTTCCTTACCGGCCTTATATGCTTGGTAACTCCTCTTGCTGAGGGTGCTCCAATCCCAGGGACGGTGCTGGCTATCGGCTCTACACGTGCTTCCGTGATAGCCAAACTTGGGCTCCCCATCTCTTGACTGCGTACGTACACCAAAGGACGTGGCTCATTTGTTGCTACTCGCAAAGCCAGAGGCGGCGGCGGCAGGACAGCGACATTCTGCCAGACGGCCACATCCGGGTTGCGGGTGACACTTGCGGTTGCACTCGGGCCGACGGTGGTGCTCGACCCGGTCAAGGCTTTCAGCCTGGCAAAACGTGCGGTGAGGAAAATCGAGTGCGGCGCCAGGTCTTCCAACGGCATGATCACACTTGAATCCATCGATTGCACCAAAACTTGTTGATTTTCTTCAAAAGTATCCATTCAAACTCACGTCTTTCGCTCAAATCTTCCCACATATAGCGCCACTTGATGCGGTTCAAAATTTACGCCAAGAAATGTATAAATTGAAATACGATTTATACTCTAAATTCCTACAAAATAATATGGTAAAATACGTAATATAGACTTGAATTTACAAGATGCGCGGAAATGATGAATTTCTATTAACTTTCTTGAGAGAGAATTCAAGTAATGTAGTGAAATTGTTCAGTGAATGTAAAGAATACATGAAATGAGTAAAATCCTCTTAAATATGGCCTAATGGCTAATTTCTCTCTCTCTCTCTTGGTGATGATGGGCATTTTTTGTGTTGTGGGGGGATATGGAGATCATATCCCTCATTTTAGGGGGTAGTGGTTGGATTTTGACTTAGTCCATCCCTATCCTCTAGTCGATTACCCTTCTTCAGTCTTCCTCCCATCTTCTAG
Organism: Buddleja alternifolia; assembly: GCA_019426215.1. Taxonomy (NCBI): domain Eukaryota; kingdom Viridiplantae; phylum Streptophyta; class Magnoliopsida; order Lamiales; family Scrophulariaceae; genus Buddleja; species Buddleja alternifolia. The sequence continues at coordinate 24,625,366 of CM033408.1, read as the reverse complement.
CTATCCACATTTCAACTATCCATTTAATCCATCTAGTAGCTTGCCATAGGAGCTTCCACGTAGCTCATATCTTGAACTCCTCTTAGTGGGCTTTGACCTTGATCTTTCCTCATATGTCCAATTGTCTCGTTGGCCCAAGTAATTGATGTTTCTCGGGGCCCAATTCGCACACAAGCCCAAAATAACAAGTATGATATTTATGGGCATATCAAATCTGTATGATATTTATGGGCATATCAAATCTATTTAAAAATAATATTTTTAATAGCAGCAGGACCAAATTCGTAATAAATACAATTTAAACTTTCGTTGAATAATTAAAGAACAACATATATTATGTAGCGGAATTTAACATATGCTTAGAGATCAATTTTCATCTGTTGGTTTCTATCCACCAATAAAAATTATTTCAATGTGCAATATCATCATGTTTTATCAAAAATAATTTAGTTTTCAACTTTTAGATTGGTAATTCGTTGCATATTCGGTAAACCGTACTTTTATAATGTTGTACAAATATAATTGAGCAAATAAGAAATTATATATTATTTTAAAATGAGAGGTATTATGTAATGGTGATTAGTACATTAACATTATATATATATATATATATGCATATATATATTTATATAATAGCGGTTGGTATGGTTTTTGCAGCCCGTAAAATTTAAAATCGACTCGATTGCAAAACAATAGTTTTTCTTAGACTTAATCCAAGACCGACCACCAAATATTCAACTCACCATTTGCGGTGTGATTTGAATTGGGACAGTCCAGCGATTTGGTTAATCTAACCACAAACGTTAAGCCATAAGGCATTTGAGTATTTAGGTCAACTTCAAATATGATTGGATTTTGGAGTCCTTGTGCTGTTCATAGTCATGTTTCCATAATAGGAACATTATATCATATTTAGGCGCACCCTTTTCCCCTTCACTCTTCATAGTTAGGGATTCTTTGCGCATCCCATCCCATAAATCGAATCACAAATTCGCAATCACAAGTCGCTTCCTAATCCCCCCTTTTGGAACTGTATCTATCTATCTATATCACCTTCTCTCTTCTTCGTACACTCAGATTCATTATTAAATTATTATATTTACCCTTCTCCCCTGTCTCTCCCTTTCTGGCGAGACTTTAAGGTACAAATTGAGGCCAGTTTTGAAGAATCCTTTTGTTAATTGCTCCTCCCAGACCCGTCTACAGACGCAAGCTTTGACCCGAAGGTCCAATTTTTGTCAAAAGGTGAAATTTTTTGTCCGTTCAATCGCGTTTTTGTGGTTTTAGGGTTTGTGGGTTTTATCCGTTCCACTCGATTTTGTTAATTGTCAGGGATCTTTGTTTATATATATATATTCTCTAGGGTGTATGTGTGTGTGTGTGCGCTCTGGGATTGTGATGCGTTGCGAATAGTTAGGGATTTGAAAACTGCAAAGTCCCAATTTTTATTTATGATTTAGAGATTGTGTTTTGCTTGTGTTCGGTGATGATTTGCTGTAACTAATTTTGCAATTGATTGTACAGAAGGCCACATTAGTTATATTACAAACTTAAATTGTTTAAAATATTTGCAGTGCAGAGTGTGTTAATGTGCTTGTGGTTTTAGGTTTCCCTTTTTCTTTGTGTTCTGTTTTTTTGTTGTCGTGCATTGCGCTGCTCCTATTTAGGGGATCGGGTTGTTGTTAGGGTTTTGCTTGCCGATACGGGTCCCTAACCCTTGGTTTTGGTTTTTGGATTTTGGTAGGAAACATATGAAGGAAAATGTGTACCTCACTTCGTATTGCGCTTTGTGTTCTATTTTTGATCATTTTTCGTTTTTATTTTCCTCACTGAAACCAATAGTCCAAACATGGTTAAGGGGACGAATAAAATCGAAGAATTACTGCTAATACATAATTGGTGGAGTGCTGCTGATTGCTACTTGCACATGAGAAAATAAATATTGTTTCCTCCCTAGCTTTTTGTTGAAATTTTTTCACATGTGAGTTAAGCTTATCCTCTATGCTTCTTAACCTAAGTTTATCCTCTTACGTGTTGAGAATTAACATCGTTTGACTTCACATTTAAGTGAAGGTTTATGATTTATATTCTTCAAGATGATGGGATGTAATCAATGTGGATGAAGGTTTAGGAGTTTAGACTTTTCAGGTTCTAAGCGTATCAGTGATTTATTGTGGCTTGCTTTCATATTTCTATATTCTAAATTCCTTTTTGCTTACTTTTGTACATTTTCTAATGTTTGTTCTTTCTGATAGTGATTTAACAATGACTGGGAAGAAAGTTATTGCCATCTGTCAGTCAGGTGGTGAATTCGAGACCAGTACAGAAGGTGAACTTTCTTACAAAGGCGGTGATGCTCATGCTATGGAAATCGATGATAAAATGAAGTTTAAAGATTTCAAATTGGAGGTATCAGATATGTTTAATTGCAATCGTGGTACCATGTCCGTCAAATATTTCCTTCCTGGAAACAAGAAGACCCTTATCAGCATCTCCAATGAGAAAGACTTAAAACGCATGATTAAGTTCCATAATGACTCTGACACAGCTGAGTTATATGTTATGACTGAAGAAATTGCTGCCCCTGATGTATCCAACATGCCAGGCAGTAGGTAATTCTTTTTCCTATCAAATGCAGTAAGAATTGCTTGGAAAATTCTTCTACGGACCACTTGTTGAAAGGGTTGATATTGTGCAACATCAGTAGTTACAGAGTTACATACACACAGGGACGGAGCTCGGATTTTTGGTTAGAGGGGGCAAATAAAGAAAAAAGGGGGGAAATTTATTTTTGGTTTTTAGGGGTCAAAAATTCAAATATATAATTATTATAGGCCATAAAATTTTTTGGTAAGTTTGGTGTGTGTGTGTGTGTGTGTTTTGGGGGGACGGGGGGGGGGGGTGTGGTCCACCACCAAGGCCTCTGGCTCCATCACTGCATACATCATGAGGTGATGTAGCATAATTTGGACCTTTGGTGCACACAACACTGAGTCCATAAGAATTTTCCGAATTCCTTTGTGTTATGCGTATAATGTGTGGGAATATTCTCTGCAGGTCGAGTAGGACGACTTTGTCAGAAGCTGGTATTCCCATTGATGATTCCCCAACTATGATGCACAACGTTGTGGATGACATAAACGAGCCTGCTCTAGTGCATAATGCCACTTTTGATATTTTTGGTGACACTACCCACGACGAGGCTCAAACTGATGTACCAATTGAAATACCCGTACCCACCGAAATGCCTGTACCAATCTCTTTCGCCGCGTCCTATGATGAAAAGCATGCTAAAGCTGCGCAACAGTGGCAGAACAATATTACAGGTGTTGGCCAAAGGTTCAATAGCGTACATGAATTTCGTGAGACATTACGGAAATACGCCATTGCAAATCAGTTTGCTTTTGTTTACAAGAAGAATGATAGTCACCGTGTGACCGTAAAATGCAAAGCAGAGGGTTGTCCATGGAGAATTCATGCTTCAAGGTTATCAACCACCCCACTGATTTGTATCAAGAAAATGAATTCAATACATACATGTGAAGGGTCTGTGGTGACAAGTGGGTATAAGGCAACAAGAAGTTGGGTAGCTAGTATCATCAAGGAGAAATTGAAAGTTTCTCCAAACTATAAGCCGAAAGACATTGTTAACGACATCAAAGAGGAATATGGGATCCAGCTAAACTACTTTCAAGCATGGAGGGGAAAAGAGATAGCTAAGGAGCAACTTCAGGGGTCTTATAAAGAGGCATATAGTCAGTTACCATTTTTCTGTGAGAAGATAATGGAAACAAATCAGGGAAGTTTAGCTACTTTCACCACCAAAGAAGATTCAAGCTTTCATCGCCTATTTGTTTCTTTTCATGCTTCTTTATATGGCTTTGAACATGGCTGTCGTCCTTTGCTTTTCCTAGATAGCATATTTTTGAAGTCAAAATACCAAGGCTCTCTTTTGGCAGCTACTGCTGCTGATGGCGATGACGGGTTTTTCCCCGTTGCTTTTGCCATTGTAGACATGGAATCTGGCGACAACTGGCGTTGGTTCTTACAACAACTCAAAACTGCACTATCAATGTCTCGTGGATTAACTTTTGTGGCAGATAGAGAGAAAGGATTGAGAGAATCAATTGCTGACATTTTTCAGAATGAGGATGTCCATCATGGCTTCTGTCTACGCTATCTATCGGACCAACTTACTAGAGATTTGAAGGGGCAATTTTCTCATGAAGTGAAAAGGCTTATGGTTGAGGATTTTTACAGCGCAGCTCACGCGCCTACACCTCAAGGCTTTCAGAGGTGCATGGAAAACATAAAAAATATTTCCGTCGAAGCGTACAATTGGATCATGCAAAGTGAGCCCGTTCAATGGGCTAATGCGTTTTTCCAAGGTGCGAGATATAACCACATGATGTCAAATTTTGGGGAGCTTTTCTACAGTTGGGCATCGGACGCTCATGAATTGCCCATAACCCAAATGGTCGATGCGATACGTAGTAAGATTATGGAATTAATTTATTCCCGACGTACGGAATCGATCGAATGGTTGAGAAGGTTGACCCCGTCAATGGAGGAAAAGTTAGAGAAGGAAACCCTTAAAGCGAGAAATCTTCAGGTATTAATATCAGGCGGTAACAGATTTGAGGTTCGTGGAGATAATACAATCGAAGCGGTTGATGTTGATAGTTGCGATTGTACTTGTAAAGGTTGGCAGCTTACCGGGTTGCCTTGCTGCCATGCCATTGCTGTCATTGGTTGTCTGGGCCGTGATCCGTATGATTATTGCTCGAGATACTTCACAACTGACAGCTACAGGATAACTTATTCCGAGTCTGTACATCCTATGTCAAATATAGATGGTTCTTGGCAGAAGGGCACTTCTGAGGTAGCAATTACTGTGACTCCTCCTCCAACTCGGCGTCCACCTGGCAGGCCTACAACTAAGAGAGTTAGCTCACAAGATGGGAGACGACAACTTCAATGCAGTAGATGCAAGGGTAGCGGTCACAACAAATCGACTTGTAAAGAGTTTTTGTTGGAATGCTAGGCTATGTAAGTTCATTATCTTGTTTTTTCAGAATTCCAATATTTTTATTTTCTTGAACATACAGTGAGTAGTGCAGTAGCAATTGATGCAGGAATATTACGCTTTGTTTCATTCGGTTTCGGTTTCGGTTTCCAAATGGCCATTTACTTTCCTCAAAACAAAAATTATGTTTGCCATCTGTTTTTAAATTCCAATCCCTCAAAATACTTTATTTTGTATTTCCAATCATTACAAAAAATAAGTAATTTATCTATATTTATGTTTGCAGTCATTATATTGCATTTTAATAATGAAAAATAACATATATTTTATATCTTCAGACCATTACCTTAACATGATAAAAATATAGAATAATATAATAACTCGATTTGACACGACTAACCATACAAAACCTTACATGACATGGTACTTACCGAAAAAATATTCTCAACAAAAATGATATTAAACGCAATTTCACTTTCCACACATTCCCCGATACATTTCTCCAATATGCATATTCCCGCAATTTCATTTCCCCAAAACACTTGAAATAATGCTTAACAAAGCGTTACTTTCTCTAAATTCTTATTGTTTTATACTTCTGAATGTTTTGGGTACTAATTCCATAGGTATATTAAGTCTCATAAATTCGCAATAACTAAATACCCAACAATCAATTCATCATCAAAACTTGGATGATATAGCATAAGTTTCTTTCATCCACATTGATAGAAATGGGTTTCCTCGTCTATCATACCAAGATTACTTTCTTACTCTTGGATTTTCCATGTATCTTAATATCCTACTTTACATCTTCCTTGTCGAAAATCTAATGAAGTATCATTAACACTGTGTCCATGATATGATTAGTTCATGTAGCAATTATACCCTATACAGATATAGAGAAAAAGGCCTTGCTTCTATTCGTTGAATTTGTTAATTGAGAAATGTTGAAACTGCAAAGATTATTTGCATTGTGACTACTATCATCAGTAAAGAAGAAAATATAGACCAACCACAAGGAGATAAATTTTTGAAATCCTAGAGATGAAGTTGCATCTCGGATTTGCATTCAGTGTGATCTGTAAGATCTATTAGTTCATATGGGATTTTTTCTGTTCTCTCTTGAACCCTGATCGAGATATCCTATGTTCACAAAAAATAGATATTCAGTCTTCACATAACTGGAGCATGAATTGCCATTAAATCCATTGTTAGCAGGAGAGAATACTGTGTTGGTAGTATTATTCAGATTACCAAGTGCATAACTAAATGAATATATCAATTCTCTATGAATTGTTTGGACTGTAGGCTGATGATTTCCTTCTAGTTCAAGTCATTGATGGCTGATAATAGTTTTTCCACCGAACGAATAACAGAAGAAATAAAGCACTTTGCAAAGACCCAATTTTGTTTTTCATTTCCACCGTAAATTACTTATTTTGAAAAAAAAAAAAAGTTGATGTATATTATTTTGTTCATTTTTTATTTGTTGATAATATGAGTCGTACTACTTTAGGTTCTTTAAGTTCCCTGGTGGGTGGCTTGGCTGACGAGGTTATTGCAGTCAACTATGTTGCTCCTAAACTTCATTTGTGTGAGAATTTAGGAGGACAATGAAGTATAGAGCTGAAAATAAGTGTTTGGACTTTAGGGAATCTAATATGGCAGTGCTATAGCCAAGAAATACTGTTGAGTCAATACTAGTTTAATAACAACAAAAAGCAATTTTGGACAACAATAACGCTTTCTTCTTAGGGGAGTGAATATAGTTATTTAGATTGGAATTTGGCCTATTGAGTTGAGGTGATGCCTGTTATCCTGTTATTTACAGCAAGTAATCTTTTATTTGTATGCATAGTTGATTATTATTTGATTGAAATTTCTTAAAACTGTGATATATTTAAATAACACATCAAAGCTAGGTAACCCGCAAATTTGGCTTAAATATTGAAGAAATTTTTTAAGAATGTCATAGTTAAAAACCATAGAACCTGTTATTTAGGCAGTTTACGTAATTATATGAACATGAGAAAAAGGGACAAACATTCTAAAAAGTTTGTATCCTTTTCAGTTTAATCTTAAGCGATGAATTGATGATGTTTCTTGCTAGGAATTATATACTGTGTCTGTGACTCTTGATGTTTTTTCTCCAACTTTCAGGTTCTTTACGAAGAAAAAGGATGTTGGTAACCAGGAAACTATCATTAGGGATAGTCGGAACATTTTCATTAGGACTGATGTACATATTAGCTGCTAGTTTTTTGAGCTTTTTAATTGCTTGATAACAGAGTTTGAAAGCCTGTGAGTTTGTGTTGCTGCCAACTTTGCCTATCAACGGCTGAATAAACTTGCCCCCTTACGTTTTTCTCCACCAACCTATTCGCAATGTAATTTAAGTATGAACCTCAAATCTAGTATTATTTGGAGTCGATGATTTGCAGGATGAAGTGTACTAACTCATTTCAACGAGCTTCAGTATACTGAAAAATGGATCCTCTATTCCAAAATGTGATTCATCTCCTATTCCATTTGTTTATATGTATGTCAGGTGTATAAATTTTTCATCACTTATTTATATATTAGGAAAAGATTTGTACAAGTGTCTGCATATAAGTATAAAAAGAGAAGATGAAGTACCATTTGAAATAGAGGATTCAGACTCTTTCTTGTACTTGGATCTCCTACGAGGGCAAATGTAGAATAATAAAGAAATGGGATACCACGAACCTTACGAGGTTTTGCAAATTATCAAGACACCTATTAGATTCTAATAATTTGAAATAGGGGATCTAATTTTACACGGAAAGCTATAGTAATTTTGAACCCTTGAGATATATTTTGTAATTAGGGTCTGAATATGTAGTGTGCCCTAATTGAAAGGAGATCCCAAGCCTTAAGGTAGGGCTTTGTTGGCGATATTCTTTCATGAATCGGGTGCATTGTTCTTAGTCCATTCTAAACCATTGAATCACGAGGAATATATGGTGAACCACACCCGCCCTTTTGATCAATTTTTGGTTGTGTGCAATTTCAAACCATTGGTACATGGGGGAATAGGTGGTCAAAAACATCTGCTCCTACAGTTCATTTGTGTGACAAAGAGTATATTGTTTTCGTTTTACTTTTCATATTGGTGTTTGAAAACTCGTCGATTTGGAAGATGGTGAGGAGATTATAGGGGATAATGGCCAACTTTTCGTAGTTGTAAAATATCAAAAGGTAAATATTCATTTAACTTGAGATAGGGGTGTGGTTTAGAAAAATTAGTATTTGCATTTGAGTTCAATCTTCAATGACATGTCACTCATTCTAAGTGTATATTGGACACAATTGGAGAGGAGCGGAATTTGCTAAGATCAAGCGCTTATCACTTGGCTAAAAGTTATAGCTGATAATAGAGTTGTAATTTTATTTCATTATACACTTTGGCAACAGTCAACAGTGAGGTGGTTGCGCCTAAATAAGCGTCATGGATTGGACGGTTAGTCCTATCCTACTACAATCACAGTACTTTCGAGTCGGAGGATGGTATCGTCAACAATCACTAATTGTTAGGATCAAACATTTATCATTAAGCTAAAAACTATAATTGATAGCAGAGGTGCAATTTTATCTTTTCATATACTTGGCAGCGCAAAGCATTATCTGGGCGACGGTCGGCAGTGAGGTAGTTGCGTCCACATAAACGTTATGAGTCGAGCGGTTCGTCTCCTGGCCATATTTTTCTACTAACTTACCAACATAAATATATATATTACATCCACATTTTACTAACTGCATGTTCCATTGTATTACACGCTCATTTCCTTTTTATATTCTTTTCGGAGGGCTGAAGCTAAGCACGTGAAAATGATTTATTTATTATGTTTGAAGATGATGCGATGAAAGTGATTTTGATAGTTATGTAATAACAAAGAATTATTTATCAAAAAAAGTAATAACAAAGAATTCACAACAGAAAAGCTAAAAGCTTTTAATTTTTGGTCTATGTACTTTTTGCAGTACGCTTCCACAATTTGCACTTGACAAGTTTTAGCAAATCTTTTCGACAACTTTTTGTTCCACACTTATTTCGTAAGATAGGACTTTCCATTCAGACGTACTTCTGTGCAGTACCAATCACAATTTTCTCACTAAACAACTTATTATAGCAAATTTATGGAGTAAAAAGCAATAAAGTTGTGTTTTTGCATTTGTCATTCTTGAAATTAAAACACACACTTTGCATCCTTACTTTCATGGTCTTTGGCAACTTGCACCTCCGATTCATAATTCGACAAAAATTGTCAACGAGACAAGAACTCCAATGAATCTTCCCAATATTTCAAGGGTAAATTAATCAACACGTATGTTTTTCCGTCAAAATTATTGTTGAAAACCCACGTGTGATTTGCACTTGACCATGTGTCCATAATGATAATTTGCACCCATTTCAGTGTTGAACATGCCCAAAAAAGAAAAAGAAAAATTACAGCTGCACAAAAGTTCTCAAAATCGATTTCAACCTAAACCATTCTCTAGCCATATTTCAATTGTCCATCTCTTCTCTTCACCTTTCCCTTTCCCATTTTCAAATTTCCTTTTCCCATTTTCAGCTTTCTCGTTCTCTTGTTTCAGTTTTTCTAATTTTGTAGGTGATCTCGGTATGATTTGTTTTGCTCTGTAACACATCTCCGTATCATACCATTTGAAGAATCTACATTCATTTTCACACTGAAAACTTCATTTATAAGCTGGAATTTATGCAATATAATAGTTAGAATATGAAAATAAATAACACCTTACCCCCATAAGTTAGGCATTTGTGAAATCTTCTACTCGAATTCTCTTTGTGCTTATAGGTTATCAATGGCAAAACATGGCTACAGTGACAACGTACAAGTGGAATTTCTTGTCCATAGTGCCAATAGATTTACCTATTGCTTGAAGTTTGTGAATCCATTTGCTTAATTTCCGAGATAAAGAAGCTCTGTTTGCTCTATTTTTAAAAGAAATAGGGCTATGTCAATTTTTAGATAGAAAATGACACTTTTCAAACTTTTCTTTGTCTTTGGCAGCAATTTCATGGCAGGAAAGAAGGTGTGAAGACATTTTTACCCTCAGTCAAAGAGAACCAGCGAGTTGATTTGCCAAATATGGATTAGAGGGTGTGAAGACATTTTACCCTCAGCCAAAGAGAACCAGCGAGTTCTTTTTCTGGAATATGGATCGGGGGTGCAATTTGCCAAAGACCATGAAAGTGAGGTTACAAAGTGTGTATTTTAATATCTAAAAGTAGAAAATGCCAAAAATCCAACTTTATATGGTGCAATATGCTTTTTACTCCAAATTTATCTCACTAACTTCTATCCCCGACATTTTGGCTATTTGAAATTTTGAATCATTTGTTTCGATCAATGTTTTATCTTATATTTCATGCATTATGGTAGCTTAAAGAGGTTTCGAGTTTGAACCAGTGTATACAAAATTATTTCTCAAAGTAGGTTTTGCAATCACGATGAACAGTATTTTGAGGGATTAACTTGAATGTACGGGCTTGAAATATCTTGTGAAATCCAAAAAAAAAAAAAAAAAACTACTTATATTCCGTGCTAAGTTTACAAAAATCCAAATAAGTATATATCTTAAGAAATGTCATTATAATATTTATGTCATGTGAAATATAATATTGAACACAAAAGATTCAAATTGACTTGTGACTCAAATGAATTTTCATGGCATATACGTGGGAGAATATGCATCTAAGGCTAGTGTATTTGAAAATGACAATAGTCGACTCGAGGCAAAAGTTTCACTATATAAAAATATATATACTGACCAAGGCCGAGGTCAGGGTCGGGATCGGGGCAGGGTAGGGCGGGCGGTGAGTCAGTGACGCGTGTGTGTGATTCATCGATTTAATTCTATAATTATATAGGACCCCCCTTCCATAAAATTCAGTTGCGGCAACCGCAATCCACAATAGCTCAAACCATTGAACCAACTCGATTTATATTAAAGGGATAATTGCAGACAACCCCTCACATATGGGGTCATTGCACTTTACCTCCTTACTTATTGAAATGTGCACTTTACCCCTCACTTATCATAAAATGTGTATTTACCCCCTTTGGACAGTTTGGAGCAAAAAAATACAAAGGAAAATTCAAATCCGGGCAACAACGTACAGAAAATTCCTTTGTATTTTTTCTGCCCGAGCTGCCCGAATGAGGTAAGTGCACATTTTATGATAAGTGGGGAGGTAAAGTGCACATTTCAATAAGTGAGGGGGTGAAGTGCAATGACTCCATATGTGAGGGGGTGTCTACAATTATCCCTATATTAAATGATATCCAATTCTCATCGACTCTCACGTAACCACATTTCAAACTCTTATACCTTATTGAATGGCTAAGTTTGGGAAAATTCTATGCTGGGCTGCCAGGGCCGTTGGATCTCCCCACATGGGGGGGTTAAATGGGATTTTGACCCCCCCCCCTGCTGGGGGGATCCAACGGCTGAGCTGGGCCGAGACCACAGCATAGAAACGCCCCTAAGTTTGGACATTTATTTCTTAGGCTGGTGATAATGTCAGAGCAGTTCTCCTAATGCCAGAACAAAAATGAATGAAATGACAAATTTGGCCTTAGTTTCAAACCAAACTCAAAAGAAAAATAACAATTCAAACGAAAAGAACCCATCCGTGTTCCCTAATGTTCTTGGGGCTGCCGTCAGTGCCGTTGCGTCGTATATATTCTGATAATAGCCGATTGAAACCTCATTCAATTAATAAAATGGAACTTCCCGTCTTTCATCACCTCTAAAAAAAACCTTGTATATAAATACTCGCAAGTTTTATGAATATCTAAACAAATGGAATAAAAGACATTGTTAAAAAAAATGGAATAAAGACGATGATGGGTGAAGATCGTGTAGCTCCACAAAAGAACATGGGAATCCGGAAAACATTTGCAGAATAAGGCTAAAATTGCAATTACTCAGTTCAAATTGTTTTGGAATAATTAAACCCAACAAATTCATCTAATTTCTAATTACATTAATCTTAATAAAAAAAAATTGCATCTAACATATCCACTTAATTAATTGGTCAAACTTAGTTTATACTTATAGTTATTTAACCAATTCTCCAACTCTACATTTATCGATAATAATTAACTCAAGTTGTTAAAAATATGCTAAACTCATTTATGTAAGAGTTTATTTATTTTTGGGATAATAGCAGACACCCCCCTCAGTTATGGGTTGATGTGCACTTTGCCCCCTAACTTATTGAAATGTGCACTTTGCCCCCTCACTTATCATAAAATGTGCACTTCACCCCCTCGGGCAGTTCGGGTAGATTCGGGCACCACACTTATCATAAAAATTGGACTTTTGCCCCCTGATTTATGTGTCTTTTTAGCACTTTGCTCCCTGACTTATGTGTTTTTGTAACATTTTGCCCCCTCACTTATGTGTTTTTGTAGCATTTTGCCCCCTCACTTATGTGTTTTGTAGCACTTTGTCCCTGCCCGAGCTGCCCGAGGGGGTGAAGTGCACATTTTATGATAAGTGAGGGGGTAAAGTGCACATTTCAATAAGTTAGGGGGCAAAATGAACGTCACCTCATAACTGAGAGGGGTGTCTGCCATTATCCCTTTATTTTTTATTTTTCTTGTCTCTATGTTAAATGTAATGATCCGTTTGGATGTGGATGTGGATGTGGAGTTGTGTATGGTACACCAATGGGAAGTACAATTTAGTTATGGTAAAGTAAAAGTACACAAGTATGCTAAACTGATTTGCAAACCTTTGTACTACAAACAAACTAGTCGTTTGTACTACGTTTCTCTTAAATATTTTCGTCCTTCATAAAATTATAGTCAGCCACGCAATCACATTATAAATAGCTACCCTCTTGACCAAGATTTTTATTACAAGATCGATGATGACATTTTTGTAATTTAACTTGTTTTTTTTTTTTTTTCTTTTTCCTTTCTTTCTCTTCAAAAACCAAGGAAAAAATAGAAAAAGAAAAGGAGGGATGATGAAGATATGGTTTCATGAAGGGGCTGTTTGGTGAATGAAAAACAAAACAGGTATATACATATACATATATATATATATGTGTGTGTGTGTGTGTGTGTGAAATTGGAGAGAAAAAGGGGGAGACAGGGACGAGACAGAGCATGGAATGGACATTTGAATACCACTTGGTTTTGATGCCCTTTCCCTGCACTGCCTCTTCCCTGGCTCTCCTTCTCTCTCTTATCTCTACCTTTCTCTCTCACAAACACACACTAGAAATGTACATTATATATCACTTATTAGTTGATAGCTATAAGATTTCATTTTTCATTGTTAATATGTCTTGGAAGTTAATAATAATGGTGGGCTTATCATTTGATATCTGTTGCACAAGTGCGGGCACGATGATACGGATACTAATTCCTCGAGTTTTCCACAATTTTAAGTGCGGACACAATGATATGAATATTGGTTGTACAGATTTTTCAAAATTTTAGAATGTAACATTGTAAAAATATATTATTAATGTGTCAAAACCCCTTAACATAACATTTACCCGTTAGCTCATCCAAAATAAATTAGAATTCCAAAAGTATTATTTGGTCATTTTTATTTTATTTTTTCATTTTTCTGCCATGTTCTTCCTCTTCAGAATTATATATTTTTCCTCTTATTTGCCCAAACCTAACTGGGGTTCGTAGTGGTGGAGGTACTGGATCGGAAAAAAGAGGGATTCTAGTTGTAAGATATCTAATTGAACGGTTGCTGGAATTGAGATTTTATTCAAAGAGAAAGATATCAAATATCTGAAGTTTCTTTTTTATATTATATGGATGATCAGATCCGCATGTACCATGATTGGAAATTGTCTCATCGTCTTTCTATGAGGAAGAGGCGAAATAAAATCAACTTGAATTTGAGACCACTATTCGAAATTTTAGTGAAATACTGGATTTCTTATCTCATGTCTGCTTTTCGTGAAAAAATATTAATTGAAGTGGAGGGTTTCTTCAAACAACAAAGGGCTTAATCAACTATTCAATCAAATGACATTGAGCATGTTTCTCATCTGGTCTCGAGAAACGAGTTCACTCACATCATGAAAATTTTATTGTCTTTGAAAATTGTAACATGTTATAATCATGAGTATCATGCTTATATTTCAAACTTTGAAGAAAATTTCTTTTGGATGAAGAATGATTTGGTGTAATTTAAATTATTTAATTCGCTTTCCTCTACTGTTAACGAAAAAACAGATACTATTTAGCTCAAATGTGAATCTAATTTATTTTTTTTTTGGTTACTAAATGTGAATCTAATTACTTGAAAGAGCGCAGCCATTTATTTTATTTTACTTAGCGATTTTTTTTTTCGTCATCCACCCTCTCAAACTATCATTTGTTTTTATTGTTATTTGTACATGTTCCATTTTTTTTTTGTTTTAATGTCAAATTGTCATTAATTTATTTGTTTTTTGTTTTTATTGTTATTTGCATTGGCACACATCTATCATGTATCACAAAAGTATAAACATATTTATTTGAAATGATGGCGTTTTCGTCAAGTTTTTGACTTGGATACGTTTTCGACATGATTGCATTTTTTTTTTCTTTTTTATTTCAAACACGCCACGTGGGTCGTCGGTACCTTGATTGATGCTAGGTATATTTAGCTTTTATAATGCTACGCATTTTCTTTTCTTTTCTTCAATGTATATTTTTCCAATGCTGTGATAAGATCCAATCTTGTAAAGTCAAGAATCAGAATTTATGCAATTGGGGAAAATTATTTGGATTGTAATTTTACTTTTCATCATGACCCAAGCCTGATTGTATGTTTAAGGATAAAATTAAGAAAATATTACATCGAGCTTGATAACGCTAGCTTCTAACCCAGGAGTGGGCATTAAGGTGGTTGGACCTTGGGCCGACGCAAATGGCTGGATCCAAGTTGCTACATTCTGGTCCGCCAGTTCCAAGCAGGAGAGTTGGGCCTTGTGGTCCCGGCGAAGGCTTGGGCTTCACGGCTCGTGGAGTGGAGGGCACCGAGCCAGGTTGATTTCACAAATAAGCGATCACCTCCCGCTCCTTACAGTGGAAGGATTACGAATCGGTGCTTCTCGGCAGGGACGGAGTCAAAGGGGAGCTAGTAGGCAACAATCACCCCCCCCCCCCCTCAAATTTAAAAATATTCAGTTTTACCCCTTTTATTTCCCCCCCCCCCCCCCCCCCCCCCCCCCTCCCAAAAAAAACTTATATTCCTGGCTTCGTCTCTGCTTCTCGGGTCCATCACAGCCAGTTAGGCTGATCCTAATTTGACGACAACCTTTTATATTTAACTGCTCAAACACATTAAGAAAATATTAAATAACATGTTATGCTCACCATGGGATAAAACATTAAATTGAAAGAGTTTTGTAGAGATCTATAGTTCCACTTATTGAAATTTGTGGCAAATTTAGCAATTAGTTCATTGAGGATGAAGAGATAAATAGTATAGAGAAGCTCACATATTCTAATAGCATGCCTTATATTTCTTTGGGTCCAACCTACATCCATTTTTTATATTATTTTTCAAATTTTTCCTTACTTCAAATTTCAATAACCCAAAAAAAAAACTCATACAAATTTCAAATTCTTCTTCCCGAAAAACCAACCACCCCAAATTACAAATACAAATTTCAATTTTTTTAAGCAAGTGATTTTCTTCAAAGTTTTATTTGAGATTCAATGATTGAGAATTAAGTATATAAGAAATGCATGCCTAAAGAAATCATACGGATAGTAAAGCATTGGGCAGCTGAGCAACATTTAACATTTTATAGGGGCATTTTGATTAATGATTTAAAAAGAGGGATTATTAGGAATTGAGATCTTATACATTAGGGTTCTGTATAGTAAACCATTTGGACAACATAATAGAGTAATTTCCTTCGACATAACATAAGGGACAATATACCCTTTTTCAAAATACATGACGGATAGTATACATTTGACCCACTAAGTCATAAATACAACAAAAATGAAATCTTTAAGATTGTCAATCAAGTCAAGCTTGCTTGGGCTCACGCTAGGCTTGATACTAAACGAGCTTTTTTGTTCAAGGCTCGGGGGCTTGACAAGCTTCAAGCGGAGCTTGAGCCGGCTTGAATTTGAAATTCAACATTTCTTGTATTTTTCATTCAATTAATTATATAAATTTACCCAATAAAAATAACTTAAAAATTTCAAAATACTTCAAAACCATCACAATCATATTATATTCGTACTAGAATTCCTTCAGCTTGATTTGAAAAAATAAAAATACTAATTATTTCTCTATATTGTTTTTCTATTGAAGATCACGTATAGAATTAAAATAGGGTTACCTCATTTTTTATTTTTCTATGAGTGATATATATATATATATATATAATTTTCATAAATTATGAATGCCTTATTTCTATGTTCTGATTTTGGTTTATAAATTATGAGTCAAATTTATATAATTTTCACGTTAAAATATAATATTTAGTACATATATATACATAAAATACTCTATGTTATTTATTTAGACGAGCTCAAGTCCAATTCAAGCCGAGCCTACCTTCGCTCACGCTCGGTTTGAATGTAAATTCAAATCCTAACCTTCGGCTCAAGCTTGAAAATTTTCAAGCCGAGTTTTGAGCGGGCTTGAACTTATTGACAGTCCTAGAAATTTTATATTTTAATAGACATAGAAAAGAGCGAACAACTTGTTTTGTTAAAATTCATCGCCATCTTTTTATTTAGAGAGTACTTTTCATACAAGTAAAAATACATTTTAACTATAAGTCTACACATAATATATCAAAATAATCCTGAACAATCAAACGTAATATTTACCCCATAACTCATTCAAAATAAATTAGAATTCCATAAATACTCTTATTTATTAATTTTTATTTTATTTTATTTTTTCTTCCATGTCTGTTGTCCCTCTTCACAATTGTCTATTGTCCCTCTTATTCTTCACTCGCACCTTGAAAATTGTAGCATATTATAAGCATGAGTATCATGCTTACATTTCAAACTTTGAAGAGTATTTGTTTTGGACGTATAATGATTTGGTGCAATTCCAATATTTGTTTAATTCACTTCAATTAATTTCAATACTATTAGCGAAAAAACAAACACTATTTAGTTCAAAGGTGAAAATGATTAAAATGGTAAATGTAACTTTTATAATTGATAATTTTATTTTCACGTCTGAGGGGTACCTTTTGTCTATTGAGTAACACAGGAAAGACAATGGAGCGTATAAGGATTTGGCGTGATTTTATAAAATTTTCTAAATAGAATAAAAGAAAAGAAGGAAAATGAAAAAGGAAAAGGAAAAGAATATGATGAAAAAATAAAAAGAAAACGAGATAAAATTGTATAATTTTTTTTTTTTAAGAAAAATCGATTTTATATATCATTCAATCGAAAGTTTACAACGCCTGGAACAATACAATTCATATCGACTCAAACGATGGTAAGAACATCTAAAATACTAACTATTAAGTTCTTGAAGATAACAAATCTTAAAAACTCACAAACAAACACAAGAAAATTCTTATGCAAGTCTTATTCAAGGAGAGATGAAACTCTCATTCGAAAGAGAAAGAAACTCTCATTCGATAGAAAAAATAAAATACTAAACAAAATATCTAAAACGCTATATAAATTAAAAAAACTTAAGTATCACCCATCTTCATCTCGTCAGATTTGTCTCTGTCTTTTTAAATCCATATTCGTTTGGTTAGATTTGGAAACGTGTCTTTAGATCCATTTCCGTCTCGTCAGATTTGAAGATGCAAAGTGTATTTTACCATTTTTATAACAAATAGAATAGAATATAATTATTAGCAAAAATTTAAGAACCAATTTCGTTTTACATCGCCAGTATGATCTACTATTGGTAGACCTAACGTGTAAAACTATATAGAATATACATTAGCAATTTAGCATTACCTGTATATAGAAACTATTGTCTATGGAAAATAATATTATAATAAATTGGTCACACTGCCGTCTTTGTTTGGTTTTTTTGGATATAAGTTTTTATATTGGCACGTAATAACTAGATCTTAATTAATTGCGTTGTCAAACTCAATACATGTGCTAATAAATGAAAAATTCATACATAAAGAAAAAAATTGATTTAATTTTATCTAATATGAATATTTTTGCTTGATCTCATGGTAAATACAATTTTTCATTTTAGAGTTTAAGTGGTGCCTTATAAATAATTAGAAATGAATTTGAACGAGAGTATAAAGTTTTTGGAAGAGAAGCATTAAAGAATAATAAAATATGACATGAGGGAGAGAGAAAAAAAAGTGAAAAGTTAGGAATATACGGGACAGAGCTAGGATTTGAGGTTTGCGGGATGAATATAAGAAAAAAAAAACTTGATATTATTAGATTTTGGGGGGTAAAATTGAAAATATCAAAAAGTTAAAGAGTGAAAAGAACTTTCTCAAAGTTGAGGCTTCCTCCAACCCCTAGCCCCTGGCTCCGTCTATGGGAATATAAATATTTAATGGAGAGAAGATAGATAAGAGCTCCAACATAATTTTTAATTAAGGATATCATAGTAGTTATATTTTAAATTACACCAAAAGTAGTTAGTAAATGGTGTTTTATACAAGACTATAGATTATATGTGTTGGTTGTATTCGCATAAATCTATTGATATTTTGTTCTTAAAATTATAAACCAAAAATACGAGTATAATTTTACCACATAGTTTATCCGGTATAAAAAAGGAAAAAAAAAAAGGCTCAACGACGTCGTTGCACTGGAAACGATACAGTGAGTAATGATACCGACCGGTCTTGTTGTATGTATAATGTATCTATTTCATCACGAGTTATTATTTCTCCCTCTCTCTGAAACCCTAATTCCCAAACCCTAGAAACCAACTCCCGCATCAATTCACACACAGATTCAGTAGAGTTAAATCGATTTTTCCGATTCACACACACTGATTCAGTTAATGTGTGTTGAATTCCACGATTATTCTGCGTAGATGCTGATAAAACCGGACCACATCGCCGGTAATTCCTCCTCTGCCGTACCGGTGGCGACGCTGTGCGGAAACTGCGGCGCGGAGGAGCGGCGGCTGCTCCACCACGTCCGCCACCGCGGGGTCTTCCGTCGCCTCTGTACAACCTGCGTTCTCCGCCTCCACCCACAGTCCTTCTGCCCCACCTGTTTCCAAGTCTACCCTCCATCCCCCCCGAACGACGCCGTTCTCACCTGCTTCAAATGCTACTCCTCCTCTCACTCTCACTGCGTTGCAGCTGCTCCCAGTCCCTACATTTGCCCCCTTTGCGCCCATCCCAATACCCCCATTTTCAAGTTAAAGTCGGCGAAGGAGGCAAATGTCGGGATCGGTGAGGCGACGGATGTGAAGAGTGAGGATTGCAAGGTGATGGATAGAGATGCGGCGAGGAAGCTGCTGGCTGCTGCGAAGATTGCGTCTGCTTCGATGAATAAAGCGGCAGTGGCTGCGAGGGCGGAGGCGGAGAGGCGGGCGAAGGAGGCGGCGTTCACGAGGAAAAGGGCGAAGGAGGCGTTGGAGCATGTTGCGTATTTGGTGATGAAGGAGAAGTTGAGGAAGAAAGAAGCTATGCTGATGGGAGGTGGTGAGGTGTCGGGGTTGGGAGTCGGTGGAGTTTGCAACAATGTTGGTTATCCGGGAGGTGGTAATGGCAGTGTGAAAATCGAGGGTGAAAATAATGTAAATGTTAGTAGTAGTAATAGGAATGGGAGCATGGCTGGCGGTTTGGGTTCGTCCGTGACTGTCGAGGAGAAGATCAATACTGTGGGGAATGTGGATAGAGTCGATAACTCAAATCAGGTATTGGAGGCTTTGAATGCGGTTGAGTTGAGGGAAAACGAGAAAATGGGTGGAATAACAGCACAGGATGAGGGAGTAGGAATACCTCTGGATGATTTTGTTGCAGTGATGGATATGGATGAGAAGGGGCGAGAGAATGTTGAAGGATCGGTTGGACAGATGAATAATGAGAATGGCAGTGATCATGTAATTATTGCTGATTCGCAGAGTGGTGATGAGAATATCAATATGCAGGGGGAGAAACTAGAGGATGTGAGCAATGGGGTGGCTTTGGTTCAACCTGCGGAGGAACAAGTGATGTACAACAAGAATGGTAGCGATGCAGAACAGCAGGCTAATGATAGCCAACAATAGTTGGTGTTGCTCTGAAAGTGTTATTTTGAATATCACAAAGATGTTGAGGTGGGATTGACGATCTATAGTTGAATTTATTTGATCGAGCTGTTCACTTGCTTGTATACATAATTATTTCCTGCTTTCAGGGTTTATGCTATGTTCAAAGGCTAGTTTTTGCAGCACCTACATCAGAATGTGATCACAATGTGATAAATCATGTGAGTTGTCTTGGGAAAATTACTCTTGCTTTTTTTCCTGGTAGAAGCCATTTTGCGGTCTTGTTTATCCCTGTTTCTTGTAAAGACTCTCTTAGAGTTTGCACAGTTGTTTATGCACCTCATCTTCGTTTAGATATCAATCGGACGATTCTGTGCTAATTCAATCCAATTGATATTAACTCTTCTATGAGAAGGTATTTCTATTGCAGTTTATCGTCGGTCTTGTCAGCTAGGACTGGTACAAAGAAAACATGTTGTATATGTGAAGAAAAATGTGAATGTTGTGAAAATTGACTACACAATCTTTTGGTGGTTTCGGAGTGGGATCTTTGTTGTTCTTTTAAGTAATTACAATTAGCTAGACTAGAAGGGTGCTTCCTTGCTTTTCCATTTCTTGTTCTGTACTTGCAAACGTACTTGATAAGATTGTGTTTAGATCAAGGCACTGTATATGTGAAAATTGAGCAGACTTCATGGAAATATGGCTTTAAGTGTGTATGAAAGCAGCATATAGTGTTTTCGACTCTTTTCATGAAAGGAAGCATACAGTTTTTCATTTCCCCTGTACAGAGTTTAAAATTGATACTGCAACTTCCAATGCAGTGTCATGCCTCTGATGTGCCCCTTAGAGACATGATTATTTCAAGGATTGATTTCGTTTTTACTGTAATGGCATCAGACGAGACCAATAGAAATGTTTTCATTTTCTTAAAATGTTTTATCTTGGAAGGTGTAATTCTCAGGTACTCGTAGGCCCGCGACATTTATAATTTCAGCGATGTAGATAGTTGTGATTGTCATGATATACCCAAATCTTTGGACATTGGGAGGGTTTATCTCTTTGGAAGCATCGGTAGATATACACAAACTTTGTTTTATGATTGTGTACAACCACCATAGCATCTACGTTCCGTTTTGCTCTTTTCCCTTCTAATATTTCGCTAGTGTCGAAGCTTCCTACAACAATACAGTTACTGGCTCCATTGTTTAGAAATTTTGGCTAATCTTTTCACTAGTTTTTGGACCGTTTAATGATGTTGATAGCACAACGTAGCTTCTTTATGTCCTAGAATGTGGTATCCTTCTGTTGTAAACCTCTCAACATGCAATCATCTAATTGTAATTTTTTGAACAAATCATCTATCGAATATGCTGCTCTTTAATGTGAAATTAAAGAATGAGATTGTTATGGTTATATACTGTTATATTCCATTTGCAATTTCAGCTTGAATGAAATTATGGCAACCCCTCCTCGAGCTTGGTTTTGTCTGTATCTATATTACGTTTGGCTTGAATTTAAATACAAACAAGGACGTTGGAACTATTAAATTTTGCAATTGGCATTGAATTAGGAAGTCGACCTTGAAATCAGCTTAAATCAACTGAGCTAAGCTCGGGTTTATTTGAAATTATAAGGTTGAGGTGATGAGCTTCTGAATCAGTTTGAGCTCATTGATAAAAAATTTGTATGCACAAAAACCTCTTAAGTACATAACATTCTTTATGTCATGATTGAGCAAAATTCAATTATAATTGGATGAAGACCAAAATACCATTACAATTCGAAATAATAGCAGAAAAAACAAAAATGACTAATGATCTGCGCTATTTTCATGGACCGGGTCGGATGCATCCTATGACTCGAATGATCGTGACCGATCATTAGTAGACACATGACATGATTCCTGAAACTCAATTATCACATCATGAACACTGCCAATGACCAATATAAATATCCCTAATGGCATATTTACCCGGGATATGCATTCATTGCAGATAAATTATCTAGAATCACCTCGTTTTTATCTACTGATATTCACCTCTAACTAATAATGAAGCAAAAGCTATTATCAAGACAGAAACGTCTAATCTTATTGAACTACGATTAGTCTTGATTCTAATTGACCAAGTATGTAGATAGTTTGACGTAGCTTAAGAGTAGTCTATAATCACAATTAGGGGTGTACATTGAGTCAAGCCGACTCGCAACTCGACTCTAGTCGAGCTTCACGAGCTCGAGCCTGATTTTCTCTGTTCAAAGCTCAAAAGCCGCACGAGCCGGCTCAAGAGCCGCACGAGCCGGCTCATGAGCTTTTGTATTTTTAATATTTATATTTTATATTGTTAATTATATTAATAATATATATTATATTTTATTGGGACAAAGACAAAAAAGCTCCCAAACTATGGTGTTTTTTGCATTATTTTATATAAACCTTCTTTTTTCATTTTGCCTCCTCAACTATATGGGTTTTGCAATTTCTTATATAAAGGGATATTCCGGTGGAATATTCTACTGAGATTCCATCATGTGTCTGGCATGTGCACAATTTAAGGTTAAATTTGTCATTTAAATAATTAAATTTTTTTAATTAACTAATTATATATTTAAAAAAAAACAAAACATTGTTGTTCTTTTTTATTGCCAGTGTGTGTGTGTGTGTGTGTGTGTGTGTGATATACTGCGTGTGTATGTGTCTGAGTTTTTGTGTGTGTGTGTGTATATGTGTGTGTGTGTGCGTGTGATTCTGTCTGTGTATATATGTGTGTGATTTTGTGTTTATATATATATGTGTGTGTGTGTATGTGTATGTGTTTGAAAGCTTTTGGAAGAAAATCCATGGAGGAAGAGGAATAGTGATAAGAATTTGGAGAAGATGAAGTGGAAGAAGCAAATCAAGTGTGGATGAAACAAGAATCAAGTATGAAAGACGTAAAATTAAGCTTGGAAGAATCAAATAATGGCAAAATAGTAAGTACACCAAAAATCTCGCCTAAAATGACTAATATGCTCTTAAAATTGACACATGCATGGCATGTGAAGAATATAAACAAGTGAAAAAATTCGTATAGTTGAGGAGGCAAAATGAAAAAAAAACAATTATATAAAAACGTGCAAAAAACACTATTGTTTGGGAGGTTTTTTTGTCTTTTTCCCTATTTTATATTATTAATTATATTAATAAAAATAATAAAGAAACTTAAAATATAAACAAAATTAAGCCCAGGCTCGCGAGCTTGGGCTTGGCTCGAGCTCAAGTCGAGCTGATTTTTCAGCCAACGAGCTCGAGCTCGAGCATGCAAAACCAAGCTGGACGAGCTCGAGCCTAGAAAAATCACCAGGCTCAGCTCGAACTCAGCTCGTTTACACCCTTAATCCCAATTAGGTTGAGTTTGGGTTTGATCTTATTGGTCTTTGACTTAGTCCGAGCGAAATCATGCCTAGAACACGAAGTTCTGTTACTTCACAACTGCAGAGCAAACAGACATGGATAGTCATATACTGGAGCTTCATTGATTTCCTTCTTCAACCGAATCCCAATTTAATCCTTATATTATAAGAAGATTTTTTACTTCTTATCAAATGACATAACAGCTTCTGTTCAAAAAAAAAATGACATAAAAGCTCATGTTTGATTTATAAGAAATTTTCTTTGTATTATAAACACAAACGAAAATGACAATTCTTCCCTGAAATAAAATACAAAAGTAACTTGAAATCACATCTTAATTATATAGACAAAGAATTTTATGCACATACTTTGTTTTGTTCTCTTATATTACTTTGACGATGTTTTTTGGGTGCAAAACC
Organism: Buddleja alternifolia; assembly: GCA_019426215.1. Taxonomy (NCBI): domain Eukaryota; kingdom Viridiplantae; phylum Streptophyta; class Magnoliopsida; order Lamiales; family Scrophulariaceae; genus Buddleja; species Buddleja alternifolia. Next base: position 24,601,320 of record CM033408.1, on the reverse strand, counting down.
AATTTCCATGGGTTCAAACAGGTTTCATGCAAAGGGAAAACCAAAGATTTCACTGCCAGTATAACCAAAACTAGATTGCAATATGGAAAATAGAACTGCTAATAGCTTAAACAGCATCTGTTAACAGATACAGAAACTTGAACGTAAAGTTAAAGACATGTTACAGGTGAATACATTTGTCTTCAATCTTCATTTACATAATTCAAGTCGAAGTTTAATCGATCCATCGCTTTGTGATTCATACCTGGATTGCAATGTACATCAAAAGCTCAAAACTGTCTGAACAGTGCAGTGAAGAAGACATTGCGTTTTGGTCTCGAAATCCCTTGATATTGTAATATCACCAAGCAAAGCAAATCGGAGCCAGATAAATTTCCCTTCTTCCAAAAAGCTGACATAATATCGTAATCTGCTAATAATCTCTATAATCAAGTTTGATTGTTCCATCCTGTCTGGTACGTTATATCACTCCATTCCCCTATATTTCTTAACCATACCTTAATCTGAGTGAAATTCATCCAAAAAACCCTTGAACCATAATTTTCAATCCACCACGTTGTCCATAAATTAACGAGCTCCAAGTCAAGACGCAGCAAGCATAATGTATATTTCTTGCTGACAAATGCATAATAATTATCTCCTTGTGAGCATACTTAAACAAAAATTTAATCATGACAAGCTTTATCCAAAATTCAGAAGTCGATTTAAGAAAACCTACTATGGGCCCCCCAAAATGCTGCTCCAAGAATCTGTATCTTAAGAAGGCAGTGAAAACCAATTCTAATAATCCATGATATACCCCTGCATATCTGGCGATCATAAAATGCATCTTCTCATAGAGGTTGTATGAAGACATATATTAAAGATCATATGAACGAGCAGCTAGCAGCTCTCTACTGTCTCGATACTTTGTCCAACCCCATTTAATCTCTTGCAAGTGAGTGCTTCAGTGTTTCTTAAGAGAGAAATATAACAAGAAAGTATGTATCTACTATTGTATTTATCTGAGGCTACTTGAAATGCAGCCCATAACTCAAGGGAAGAGTGGGTCACACACAACGGTTCTTAATTCAAATCTATTCACGTTAATAGAACCCCTCTCCCCTCCCACGGAATATTAACTTTCGAGCTTATGTAGCAGCTGCCAACCCTGAATCAGGGTTGAACTCTGCAAGCGTAAGCTTAATTGGTTTCCATCCTGACTGATAATTATATAGAATCCACTTTTTCATGTTAATTACCATTTGCAAGATCTGGAGTATTTCACCAAGTGAAAGCTCTTTTAAGCACATCTTTTTTATAATTGTTGCTGCCTCGTACCTAAACAGAATTAGGGAGGATTTAGGAACATGAGATTGATTTAACTGTTAAAAAATGAAAAAATAACTTGAAAGTCGAAAAGAACATGATATTACACTAGAGAACAATGATATACCTGCATTGGCTATCCAGTATTGCAGATCGTCCAGCAGAGCATGAAAGAAATTTTTGAATTTCATCCCATATCGATTTTGAGTAGTTTTTTGCATCACCAGCCATAGGGTTCACGCATTGCCATAGTTTTTCGTTTTTCCCAACATATAACTGCAGTGAACCTAACTGTTGCTGTACTACCAACTGTTGCTCAATGGCACACGATAAAGCTTTCTTAACGTCAGTATTACGATGTTTGGGGTCTCCATATCTAACGCAATCTGCAATATTTTCCTCAGTTGGCATAATCTTCTCATTTTTAAGTGTGTTTAAAGCAAGTAGAATGATCCCGATAAGACCTTGTATATATTCAGAAGGTTTCGGGCATCCTGGTGTTCCCCATACACCATTAACAGAGTTTGTGGCAGTTCCTGATGCAGAAAACAATGGTGGTGGTGGAATCTCTTGATTACCATGTGAATGTCTTGCTTCTTGATAAAAAGAAGATTTCTTTTGTCCGTTGTATCCTTTTTGAGGTCCGTTGTTTACACGGTTGGGACACTCTACGGAAGTTTGTCTTCTCTCACCTCCATTTCGCGGCTGTGAAGCATGAGAGTTGTGATCATTTCTAGGGTACTCGGGAATTTTTAAATTGCCGAATTCTAGAGAAATTGATGTTGAGTTGGGCGTAATGGGTCTGTGAGGCATTACGTTAGAAGGTCGCCAATCCTGATCAGCTAATGGCGAGCTAATTGGAAGCAATGCATGTTCATTAGGGAAACTGTTTGCCCTTATCGGCTGAGGATAGTGATTTTGATGAGAGCCATGAGGGTAAGTACTATTGGTCCAAGAAGAATCGGGATTACCATGAACGTAAGAAGATCCTAATCCACTACTAGCAACTTTTGGAATATTTGTACCAGATAAATCCTGAGGATCACTGAACTGCTTAGGGTGCCCATATGCCGTTTGACGGCGGTTGGCATTGTTATAATTGTCTTCAAAACCAACACCATTATTTGTGGTTCTTGGCATGCTAGGTTGAGTGGTGTTTTTACGAGGTTGTTTCCCTTTATATTTTACATCATTTCCTCTTCCCGCATTTGAGAATTTTTTATTCCCCATATACGAATTTTCATGAAAAGAGTCCAGAGGTTGGTTTACTGTTATGGAATCGGTAGGTAATGAGTCAGAGCTTGATATAAACCCATAAGCATTATTTGCAAACTGGGTAGATTCACCATTTGTAAGTGGTGGCCCGCCAGCTGATAGACTTGTCCAGAGCCATACACTCTTAGCAGCAGCAATAAGTGGTGCAGAAGCTTTCTGAGGTTGGGCTAAAAGAATATTATACCGACGCATGCGTAATTGGTGGAGAGCATTTGAGAAATCTCGGTCTCCAGAAATTAATAAATAAGTAGCAGGTGCAGGATTGTCAACTGCCCAAAATAACATATCCACCAGAATCTTCTTGTCACTGGCATCCTTCACACCTGATCATCATATTTAATAGAATGATCACACTTAATCCAACAGTGAATGTTAGTAACAAAGATGAACTTATTCTATGCTTTGAAAGCAAAGAGATCTTTTCAAGTACATAATTTTGATAAGGAAGTGTTTATACAGAGGCCCACTACTTGCCATGTCCAATTGTACGAAATACATGCTAGAAGCACTCTAAGAAAGCAATTAGCAAAACATACATTTAGCACCCTTGGTAGCAAATTGAACAAATTCTTGTTCAATAATGAAAACAAGACTCGTGTGAGAGGGATGTGCTACTACTAGTGTCATTGTTGGGGGCGAAGATAAAGATTAAAACTTTCAGGGGTTTTGGTTTGTGATTGACATGTGTGAAAAGAACTTCCACTAACAACACAACATAGTAAACCCTTTTCCTTTGAGGATTTGGTTAGGGAAACTCGATGTTATTTTGATGCTGCAGAGGCTTTTATCTTGATGAGTAGCCATAGCCTTATAGAATCAAATACAGGGATTAAATCATGTAGACATTAGGAATGTTAGTAGGAATGTTAGTAAAATCAATTGATGTGGATATGAGCAGGTTTAAGAGTTGATGACTGTTAAGGTTTTCTCGACTTGAATTGGGTCCCACCCACCCCCCCACCCCCCGGGAAAAATACAAACCCAAAATCTGATACAATAGAAATTGTGGCCAAGATCTCACCCACAACAGCAAGCGAGACCTTTTCGGCTATGTTCCGGATGTTAAAATTGGCACCCTTCTATCCAACGGGACCAAAATAGTATTAGGGCTAAGTTATAGGACCAAAAATAGGTGATTGTTCCGAGTCAAATATTATAGAGTTCACTGGTTTAAGAATCAATTTGCAGAAGAAGAATTTACCCCACCATCTGTGATGTGAGAACATTTCAAGTTCAAAAACAAATGGGGTACTATGCAACAATCTAGTGCATATGTCCAGGATAACAATCCCACCACACATACACAAAAACGGAGACTCAACTTTCATCATAAGACGTGGAATTAGACCAAGTGGAATCTCTCGAGAACTAGCCGATCCTTACCAGTCTTACTAGGCAAGACAGAAACCTACACATACGCATATACATACACATATATGTATGTATGTATACACACACACACACACACCCCAAACATAGAGGAGACTAGACTGATATTTTGCAAACCGACCTTACAATGTAAGGTAAATCGAATCGTGAAACATCCATGTGTATTGAATTCATAAAGAAGATGTGTTTTGTTGTTCAAACAAAAAAAAAACACAGATGAGATCAGATCGGAGAATTTTCTACGGTATTCAGAACTCTAAGTTCAAAACACAATCTTTCGAGAACCACAAAACTAACAGTTAAAAAAAATGAAGATCAGCAAATTAGCACAACATAAAATTCAGATAACGAAGATAACCACCAATGTTCACTCTCAGTTTCCAAACAACTCTACTTCCCCGATCTACCCAAAGTCAACCGCAAAATCGTCAAATTCATTCATCTACCAGTCAAAGCAAGAAAAGCATCACAAATCACCCCCAATCCAACACAATCATTATTAATCATCGAACAATATACATCAACACACATAAAATATAGAAACAAGATAATTCGAGTAATTTAAGGTTATTTAAACACAAATCTCAAAAATCACCCCCAATTCAACACAATCATTATAAACCACACAATAATACACATCAACACACATAAAACATAGAAACTAAGATAATTCGAGTAACTCGTGATTATTCAAACACAAATCACAAAATCAACCCCAATTCCACTCGATCTCACATATTTCACCAAAATAGTCAGAGATTTACCAGCCGGAACGTGATTAAGAGCAATTCCGGTGCTATTAAGCGCCTGCTGAACCGCCGGAGAGATCCTGGTAGTATCGCCGTACGCAGAGATCGAAACAGGTCCACAATAATTCATCTTCGCGAGCGCGGAGCTTATGTTCTGGGCGATTGTGTGGGGATCGCACGTCTTAGGCACGTGACAGTTCTCGATGTCCCACCACACGGAGGATTTCGCCTTGACGTACTGCTCCTCCGCCGCGGCCGGCAATTGCTGCGACGACTGCGCTCCGCCTCCACCCATCGCTCCGGCCAGATTCATTCAACTATGCTGAAAGTAAGAGAATTAATTATGGCTTATTAGTGGTAATTTACAGCTGGGGGTGGAGTGGTGGAGGTTAAGCGGCGGTACTGGAGAAAGGCGTACGATAACATCGAGGGAGATGGAGAGTCGTTGGAAAAGGTCGTGTTATGTTGTTGTCTTTTTTATTCTATTGTGCGCCGTGTGCGGAGAAAGGGGGAGAAGAAAGGGTAATAAGGGAGACTAGACTTCGGAGTGAAGAATGCGGGTGGTGGACTTTGGTTGACTAAGTGGAATGACTATTGTGTCCTCCTCCGCTTTTGATTGGGGGATAGTGTGCGTGTGAACGTGGCGTGCATTGTGGATTAGTTACAAGACTAATGGGTTAAGTTTGTGGCTTTTGTGGTATCTTCGGATAGATAATGAATTGATGATGATGGTGGTGCCGTCGGCTTATAGTTGGTGGGTACCGATAGTTCAACTCCCGATAAATATTCACCACATAGTATTAAAATATGTGTAGGGTCTATTAAAATATATATATTTTATCATGTCTTAACACTTTGTGTGGTGGATGTTCAATGGAAATTGGACTCCGCTACCCACCAAGTATCTTCCTATGCCGCCTCAATTATATATCATCACTAGGGGTGTCTGCAGTCGGGTTCCCACAGTTTTGTAGAAAAAATTTAACCTGACCCGATTTGTGTGGTTTGACAAAATATCAAACGGGAATTACATAATTATCTTTGCAAATTGAATGGTTCGGGTTTAATGTATGTAGCGAGCGGTTAGCGAATTATAGTTATTATAACTTATATGTAGCTATACTATTAAGGGAGTGTTTGCAAACTCTACCACTTATGAAGAGGTGTTTTTAAGTGAAAATAAAGTCGAATCACTTGAGAAGTAGAAGTGGGTAGTGTTTGCAAACACAGGCAAAAAGTAGAAAAAAGTTGCACAGTGTGTTTGTAAATAAAAGTAATTATAAATTAGCTTTTTTCAAAAAGTATAATATTTTCAAGGATAAAATTATCATAAAAAATTTATTTTAATTGTAGGAATTGTAAAAGCACCTCCTACCCAGTTTAAAGTTTTTATCTTCTAGGAGCTTAATTTTAGAGAATTAGAAGCAAAACAGGATTTGCAAACACTGCAAAATTGCTTATTTTTAGCTAAAAACTCAAAAGTGCTTTTGTTTAGAGTTTGCAAACACTTCCTAAGTAAGAAACTAGAGAACATATTTGTTATTATAGATTTAACTAAAAAAAATAAATTGGGTAGGTGACAAATACAAGAACAAGTGGTGCTACTAAACAAAAGTCATATTATTATGATTTTCCAACGAGAGAAAACTCTTCAATATTACAACTAAATTGTTATATAAAACTATCATAAATTTATGAATATATGTATGTTTTTTGTTAATTAGAAAAACGAAACTTTTGATCAAATCAAAAAAAACCAAACGTTTGAAACAAGATATTCAATTTGCCTACCAAATAAAAAATAAATTGTATTACATGAATATGAATAAAATCAATCTTGTGAGAAAATATATATGTATATATTGTCTTCAAAGTTTGGTGGCCACAATTCTCCTCTCGGAACCCAGTTAATTGCCATTTTGGTTGGATTTCAAACTGCATGAGATATGAAGCTAGACAAAGTCATTTTTGAGAAGGATTGCTTAGACGCCTATAGGAGCATAGATGAAGCTTCATTCGCGCATCGCCATTTTGATATCATTCTCCTTATTTGAGAGTTAATGGGGGGGGAGGCATTGGCATATTGCTATTCAACATATCCCGAGAGAAGGCAACAAGGTTGCGAAGTTCTGGCCAAATCCGCCAAAGATCAACAACTTGAAATCATCATGACTCCCGATGAGTCAATCATGCATGCTTGTGAACAAGATATACTCGCATCAAATGGCCACAAAGTGTGATGCTTAGTTCGGACTCTTTAAACTAACTCCCTAGGGTTTACCCCTTCATTTGTAATTAAAAAAAATATTCGAAGTTTGGTGTTAATATTTACCTATATATATATATATTTACTTATATATGTGTATATTATATATATGCGCGTATATAATTAGTGGTCTGATTGTAGGTTAGGCGAGTTGCAATTATTACACACATTATCTGACCCGAAGTGGCGGGTTTCAACATTTTCAAACTACTACTATTATTTAAAAATTATCAATTGACAGTTTTCGGGCGAGTCGGTTGGGTTTGAACTGTTCGGGCGGGTTGTGCGGGTTTATGTACACCCCTAATCATGAATTTTTTTGTTTCAAATCTAATTTGGTCATAATAAGTGTAGTTCACTCACATTGTGATTTATATTTGGACGATACCATGTCTGGATTTGAAGTTTTCATATGGCACATCTGTGAAACACACTCGAATATGCATATCGATGCTCCCAAAATTCATCTCTCGAATAACATGGTATATTTGTCTTCTGGCGACAACTCCTCCTAGAAGCAATATTGATGTGATGTTGGTCAATTACTATGTTTGTTTTGTACACGTTATAGACAACTAATGACCGGACTTGAAGAGTCAAATTGTCTACGTACCTCTAAAAGAGGAGATAGGTATAGATTTTACATTGTTTGATGTGTCGATTTACTTTGATTTGATTGTTTTTTTATTGATATCATCGCACATTATGATTTGATAGCCATTATCGTTGTGATGTAGGATGATAGAGAAACTGAGCGTAAGCTATGAAAAATGAAGTTATTGGGGTCGAAATGGGAAGAAGTCAAACTATTGCATACTTAGTGTAGTGGTGTCCACTGTTCCACCGTTGCGACACGAAGGTTCTAATCAGAGGTTTCAAGGAACTTCGTGTTGTGGCAATAACTGTTAAGGCGACGCTATGCCAAGGTCGGCTACAATCAAGGTTGCAACATTATCTGTTCCAGCACCGCATAGTCCGTATGTATGTCAACTTTTAATTAAGCAATTAGATTTGAATTGTACTGTTCATTCAAATTAAAAAAAAATGACAATTTTTAGACTTCCACACAGCATATAAAAGAGACTTTGATTGAGTGCATGAAGACGAAGACTCCAAGATCCGAGCAAGCAAGCAAGTCGGTAATTAGGGTGTATTTTTTGGTACGAACTTTTCAACCAATAAATCTAAGTGTAGTGATAGTGTATTGACCTCTTGTCAAATTATAAACAACATACCAACTTTTGGTAATTAAAGAGAATGAATTAATGAAGTTTATAATTTACTAAAATATAAATGGTTTAATAGAATTATATATTTAGTATAAATAAAGACATAAGTCATATTAAGTGCCATATAATTTGTCAATTGTTCTATCCAAATAATACACTTGTACTAATTTACTTTTTCTTTCTCTTTTTTCTCCCTTTTCGTCTTTTTTTCCTTCTCAATTCCTCCCACTCCACCCCCAATCCTACGCATGACTTTATGGATCCCAACACCATTTGCCCAACCAATAATTTGCGCAAAAAGGAATTAGAAAGTTACCCAACAATTTTATTCGTAGTATATCCAATAATTTAGGAAAATTGTATTCTATATTTTTTCAGAAACATATTTAATAGCTTTTCAAATTTACAAGTTTTCACGTCATCCGTCAAGCCACTATGTTAATAACTTTTCTTGATCAATTATGGATGTGAATATGTATGCATACTAACACACATCATATAAGTGCAACATATTAGGAAATAATTTAATAGAAAATTAAAAACAAATAATATTCTGACATGCATGAGAATTAAATCTAAGAAAACGAATATGCAAACCACTTTTTAGGGAAAATTCATAAAAGAACAACCAAGTTGTTATGTTTTGAACCCACAAAAATAATTCCTAATCCTAAATTTATAGAAAATAGTGAGTAGTGTCAATTCCTTAGGGATTGGTGCAGATTAATTCTCAAAATACGAAATTAAAATAAAAAAGGGGAGGGGATTTTTGATGATTAATTAAACTAAAAATTAAAGCAAATAACAGAAACTACCAAAATCAAAGGATGCAAAATTAATCAAATAGAAGAATTCAATAGATGGTGAGATTCTAGTTCAAAGAATTTTATCCGCTTTGATTTTATAATTTGATCCTCGATGCAAAGATAATTCAATATTCTTGAGTAAATTGGCTTTAGTTATTAACAAACTCTAACAACTTAATTTCTCCTTATCTTGTCGATAATCAAAACAAGCTCTTTGATTAAAAGAGGAGATAGGTATAGATTTTACATTGTTTGATGTGTCGATTTACTTTGATTTGATTGTTTTTTTTATTGATATCATCACACATTATGATTTGATCGCCATTATCGTTGTGATGTAGGATAGTAGAGAAACTGAGCGTAAGCGACGAAAAATGAAGGTATTGGGGCCGAAATGGGAAGAAGTCAAGCTATTGCATACTTAGTGACATGGTGTCCACTGTTCCATCGTTGCGACACGAAGGTTCTAATCAGAGGTTTCAAGGAATTTCGTGTTGTGGCAATAACTGTTAAGGCGACGCTGTGACAAGGTCGGCTACAATCAAGGAAACAACGTTATCTGTTCCAGCGCTGCATACTCCGTCTTTATGTCAGCTTTTAATTAAGCAATTAGATTTGAATTGTACTGCTCATTCAAATTAAACAAAAAAAAAGACAATTTTTAGACTTCCACACAGCATATAAAAGAGACTTTGAATGCATGCATAAAGACGAAGACTTCAAGATCCCAGCAAGCAAGCAAGTTGGTAATTAGGGTGTATTTTTGGGTATGAACTTTTCAACCAATAAATCTAAGTGTAGTGATTAGTGTATTGAACTCTTGCCAAATTATAAACAACATACCAACTTTTGGTAATTAAAGAGAATGAATTAATGAAGTTTATAATTTACTAAAATATAAATGGTTTAATAGAATTACATATTTAGTATAAATAAAGACATAAGTCATATTAAGTGCCATATAATCTGTCAAATATTCTACCCAAATAATACACTTGTACTAATTTACTTTTTCTTTCTCTTTTTTCTCCCTTTTAGTCTTTTTTTCCTTCTCAATTCCTCCCACTCCACCTCCAATCCTACGCATGACTATCTGGATCCCAACACCATTTGCCCAACCAATAATTTGCGCAAAAAGGAATTAGCAAGTTACCCAACAATTGTATTCATAGTATATCCAAT